>MU182284.1:218582-250552 GCA_016904865.1 Pissodes strobi | reverse complement strand
TTTTTTTGGTTTGTTCTGCTCTGTTTCTTGCTCGCCCACTTCTTGAACTGTGCTGGTTCTAGGTCCAAGTGGTTCATTATCAGATGAAGACGATGAACTACTGCTAGAATTTGATGACGATGAATCTGTGGAAGAAGAGGAGGAACTTGTGAAGTGTGGATCCTTCACACTATCGTCGTCGTTTTCACTAAAATCTGAAAGATATTCATTATTTAGCTCTAGCTTTGAAGTGGAAGGTATATAAGATTTTTTTTGAGGCTCGTCCTCTGGTTCAATAGACAAAAGCGATGTGATTGCATAATCAAGTTCGTTGGAAGTGGAAAGAGGAGGAGAAATATTATCAACAGGAAAGGCATATTTTGGTTCAGAAAGAGATTCATTATCTTGTCTTGAAGTGGAAGGTACATTAAATTTCATCCTCGGGTTCAATACAATCAAGAATCGATCTGATTGCAAAATCGAGTTCCTTGGAGGTAGAAGGAGGAGGAAAAATATTAGCAGGGAGAGCACATTTTGGTCCAGAATGATCTTCAGGATACGGAATAGGCAACATTTCTATAGTTGTGTTTGTTAGATTTTCTTTATTGGAGGATTCTTTACTTCCTGGGGAGAAAGTGCCGTTATCCCTGGCTTGAGCAGAAGGAATAGACGTTTTAGGGTACTGAAGGGTATTAGTTTGTTTCTTTTCGTCGCTTAAAGCATCGATAATTCGCTGAAATCTTGTCCTGTAGTGTTCTTGTCCTGACATGTTCTAAAATAGATGTCTGTTGTTAAAAAACACTATATTCATTTTATTACTACATGGTGTCTGACGTAAAAATTCCACTCCCATTATCTTTATTTTTAAAGATAACTTTTGTGAGGCTATCCTATACAAATATGCGCTTAGTGTCAATAATGACGTAAAATCGCGGCTGCTCTGAATAGAGTTTACTTATTTAATATCAAATGATACAGTTTCCTATAATATTTGTTTGTAAATTATAAAAACAATTCCATAGAAAACTGTATTAAATCAAAATAATACAATGTGAAGTCATTGACTGTAGGACAATAAAGTATTAAATTTAAATAATACGTTTTTCTACATTTTTTTTTAAGATAATGAAAATAATTCCTTGTAAAACCGTATTTACTTAAAATAATACATTTAACTAACCAACCTTTTCGTTGTACTTACCTTCATTTTTCAGGAAAAACCGTATCAGTTTGAATTAAAACACTTTTATAACAACAGATATTACGAACTATTACACTTATTTTTAATTAATACACTTTTCAACGGGCAACGGAGATGTCTACTCGTATCAAGCTGGGCTAATACTATTTTCAACGGGAGACAAGTCGAAACTTGGGAATGCGTCACTTAAGTATGCGCCATCTATTGGGAAAAAACTTAACTAATCATGATACTGTCTTTGCAGAATAAAGACAATAACTATTAGACCGTATTTATGCAAAAATACCGATATTTTTTTATTTTTGAGTTAAGACAGTTTTCAAAGGGATGTGCGATATGGAGTGTCTCTAAAAGGTCTGTACAAAACGCTAACACAAATTCCTGAAGTTAAATATGAGGATTTAGTTCAATTTACTTGAAATCAAAAATTGATAGTTTCCCAGGTACAGTTATTATTTTATAAAACTTTTCTGCAAATATTTATCTCAATATTGGCACGTTTTGCACTAAATTTGGTACTAAGGTTTGTTTTTTAGGATGGAAAATCGAGATCTGATCATAATTTTGATGTACACTGCAGAGAACGCAACCAGCAGCACTTCGCGAACATCTAAACTTTATAAATTTTTGGCGCCTCGGCATATTAAATTTTTAGTAATATTTTTTCTTCCTTTAGATCTTTTGTCCAAAAAAGATATACGTAGTAGGTGTTGCTTCGAGCAGCCGTTTTTGAGGTACTGAAGATGATCGTAGTAACGAGTTAATAATGAAAAGTATCGTCGTTAGTTCTAAAGGAGCATTGCCAATCAATTAAATCTTACAAACCTAAATCTTAAAATTTAATTCTTAAAATTTTCGCTATGGCCGTACCTTGCACTAACGCAGACATGATCGGTATGATACGGTTTTTGTCAAGGAAATGATGAGGCCTCGGTGAGAGTATACAGAGAAAGATTTCCAAACAGATGCGTATCAAACCACCACACAATTGTCGCTATTGAAAGACGTCTTCGAGCAACCAGCAGCTTTGTGCCTTCAATGATTGATTAAGGATGGAATCCAAGAAATTGGTTCCGATATCAAATCAGTTACCTTCTTTAGCACAGACTACCGGAATATCATCCTCGTCAACGGACTTTATATTTTTAAGGCTTTTCATGATAGTTATTATCTCCAATCTCCAATGATGATGATTAAGAAAAATCGAGTTTTCAGCCCGGTCCTATATAACAAAGAGTCTTCTGCCAGAACGAAAATTAGGATATCCATTTATAAAATAGTTATTTAGATTATGAAGACTATCTACTGGATTATCATATTTTGTAGAGAATTTTTCTAATATGGTTTTGTTCTATTGTCTCGCCCAGTGACGTTTTAATTCCATGTCGCTTTGGTTTCATTTTCAACGTTTTTTAAATATGTTTTATTTGAAATCTTTGGCCATCTTTATAACATTTTTTTAAAACTTAGCAGTATTTATTGAAGAATTTCTAAGAAATTTGGCCTCCTATTATAGTACAAAATGTTTTTGTCTACATGATACCTTTATTCCTAATATCGTTCAATAATTTTTTTTATTGACCTTTTTAAGAATAAATCACATATCTATCCAATTACTCTTCTTCGGCCCATTTTTGGACATAGACCTCTCCCATTCTTCCTTGATTATTGCCATGTTCATCCATCTTGTTTCAGCGTGTTTTCTCAGGTTCTGCCCATTTCATTTGGGGTCTTCCTCTACCTCTTTTATTTTCCTGCGGTAAGGAACCGATGACTTTCCATTTTTATTTTGCTACCTCTCTTCTAACATCTCTTGCTTTCGTTTTATTTCTTATTCACTTACTTCTCTTTCTGTCCATCAGTAATATATGTACCATTTGTCTTTCCATTGATCTTTGTGCTTTTGTTACTTTTTCTATGTTTATCTGTGTGCTTGTTAATGTTTGGTATATATAGGTGAGGACGCGGAGTACGCATTGAATAGATACTTTGGTTTTAAAGCATTGTTGATATGTTTTATTTCTTAGGATGTAGCTTAATTTTTCGAATGCTGCCCGACCTAGTCTTTCTGATTAGAGTCTAGCCCTAGCGGCGGACCACCGACCCACCGTCCGTCCCTTGAACCCTTCCTCTGTTACGTTGACTTTCATGTCTTCGTGATGCAACCGGTTGTTTGTAACTCCGCAGATGGTCTAGGGGTCTGGATGGTTAGACTTCACTTCGGCGACTCGGGTTCAAATCCCGTTGGTTATTATTATTTTTTTAAGGTTATATTTTTAAACAGTATTTTTCTTGATTTTGGGTATGTCTTGGGTTAGTTTTAGTTAGCACTTGGTTAGTTGCCTTTTCTTCAGCCCGTAGCGAGCAAAGCGAGCGGAGGGCCATGCAAAAAAATACATATTACCTGTTGTAATGCGTGCACGTACTTTGTCAGCACTAAGATATATTTTGCTTTATCTAACTAAAAACCAGGATATATTTAACAAAAGCCGTATTACATTGGATATACACCAGCTTGCATGTGTTTCCGCGAATACATTCCACTGCATTCAATACATATTACAACATGCCTTGATTCTAATTTTGAATATGGCGCGATTTTTATCCATATGTGACGTCACAGCCTTCCCCTTGTCACCCGCCTCACTCGAATTACCAATCAACCTATTCCTTTAATAACCTTGAAGGCTACGCACAGATTATTTAATCTGTGGTCAACGTAACCACAAAGTGCCCTGTGGTAAGGGAGGAAGGGTCGGACGGACGGATGGTGGGGCGGTGTCCGCCACTAGCGCTAGACTCTAGTGTCTTTCTGCTGCTTGGATGTTGAGTTTAATAATTTGTCCCAGATATATGTATTCGTCTGCTTGTATTATTTTTTCTCGCTCCAATCAATTATAATATTTCATCTGTGCTTGTAATGGTTTTTGTTTTAGACATTCAGATAAGTTTTTGAGCAAGCCTTTTACTCCAGAGAAATAAAACTTTCTCTGCGGAATAAGGCCGAACAAGCTGAATTTTTGCACAGACCTTCGTTTTGATGTTCTAATGAAGCACATAAAATCTCATATGCCTACCCTTGTGCGTCTTGGAAGGTCAAAGGTCATGAAAATAGTTTTTTCGCGAAAATTTCGCTTCCAGTGCATCTGACGTCGTAAGAACCCATAACAAAACTTACGTAAAATAGTATTCTCTACAAAATTGTTCATATACCTTTTTTTCGTACGAAGAACCCTTTTCGAGATACAGCACGATAAAGCGGGAGCGCGCATTCGTAATACGTAATACTGTATTATACTGCAGAGCTATAAATATAAAAGCAGTTTCATTAATCTGTTAGACTGGAAAATTAAATTCCCATTATTAAAGCCGTTCAAAATTTGCTCATTTATAAAAAAATATATAATAAATAATTAATAACAAAAAATACATTCTTTTCCACACCACTTTTGAAGTAGAATGCACGGCGCGTTTTTTTTGACATGGTATCCCCATTAATCCATATTTTCGATCTTAGGAAAAGTTCTTTAACATTAATCTATCATTTTTTGCACCTGGGGCTACGCGCCTTATGTTTCCTTACCTTCCAGCTCGTCTTCGTGGGGTTCCACTAACACCTCTATCAACACATTATCTTCGTCAGATGCTTCCTCTATATCTGTTGGCTCTATGTCTGTTGGCAAAACCTCTTCAGGCTCAAGGTCATTGAAGTCTTCGATGTTTTGCAACTCTGTTGACCGGTTCAGGCAAGCCTATCCGTGACACTGACCACAAACTTTGGAGCATGGCAGCCCGACTTTTCTACACCCGCACTGCGCACCACTACCCCTTTTTACAATTACAGAATATTGTATTTAATAGTTCGTCTGGAGCAGGTGGCAGTAGTGTTGTTTTCGGCTGTAATATGTCGTTTTTTAAATCCCAACCCCATTCTTCGGGTTGTAGATTTTTCCCTAGCCAAATCTGTACTTGGTAGTAGACCCGGTAAATATGCTGTCGAGCTGCTTCACTGGTCGGTGGAAGGGATGATAATTAAACAGATCTATTAAGTCGTGTAGCCTTAATGGGTGTATCTAAATTTGTCAAGGTTCACTTCATCTTTTGGAGCACCATACATAGCTAACAGAAAACGCTTTCCGTTCTGAAATACTGTATCTGGCGGGCAATTTTCTGCTCGAAATATTTGAGCCGAGTGAGTCAAATCAGGATGTTTCTCAAACCATGTCATAACCAGTGAGGGGATGCAAAAACAAAATATGTTCTTTGTAAAGACGATATTTGCCGAGACTTTTAGACGAATAAATTCGTGTTGATGTAGTACCTTTGCCAATTTTCTTTAAGAAAATCTGTCGGTGATGTGACTGGGTTCGTCCTATTAAGAGAACAAGCAAATCAATGTCTTCTCCAATGATGACGGCGGTTCTTTCTTTTTCCGATCCTTCCATGGCTGTTTCGATGATTAGAACATCTGCATCATCCCTGGCTTGTTTTGTAGCGATGTTGGCAGCTTGTAGTTGTTCAATAAGCATTTCAATAAAATTCTTTTTGTTGAATCGGTTTGATAAGAACTTTTCTTGGGTGACTGGCACAATCATTATTGCATCAAAGCGAACTTCATAAGATGTAGACAGTGCAGTGCTTCGTCTTAATTGCTCCATTGCTCTTATATTTCTATAGTTGTCTGAGTATCCGTCAAATGTAACAATTATATTAGAACCAAAATGCCTTTGCAAATATGTAACATATCTATCCAGAGTGTCGGAGAAAGTATCGCTTTTGTTCCATACGACACGATGTAGCAAAAATCCACCATCGATGACGTAGGTTACATTATCTTCACTGAGTTCAATATTGACAGGCTCCATCATATTATACAATTTTGATTTTGCGGTTTTTCGCATGCCCTCATTGTCAAATAGTGATGTAGGATATGGACTTAATTCATACTCAAAATATTTTTGCAGATGATCATATAATACAGTACTACCTACTACGAATACGCGCTCCCGCTTTATCATGCCATGTCTCGAAAACGGTTGGTCGTCCGACAAAAATGTATTTGAACAATTGTGTAGAGAATAATATTTTACGTAAGTTTTGTTATGGGTTCTTACGACGTCAGATGCACTGGAAGCGAGATTTTTCTCGAAAAACCGATTTTCATGACTTTTGACCTTCGATATCTCAAGATGCACAAGGTTAGGTATATGAGATTTTTTTGTGCTTCATTGGAACATCAAAACGAAGGTCTCTGCAAAAATTCAGCTTGTTCGGCCTCATTCCGCAGATGGCCTCTTTTTTTACCTTATTTCACCGGAGTATTTGGTGCTGTCGTATATAGTTGTACAGGGTGGGCAAATAAGCGAGGTAAGCGGCTGTATCTCAGAAACTACTAATCGTAGAGACTTGCGGTAAACAATTATATAACTAAAGTGACCAAAAGAAAACACTGGAAATAATTTTCAAGTTCATACCTCTACCGCTAGGGGGCGCAATAGCTATAGTCGGGTAGAAAAATGCATTTTACTCAAAACTGTTCTATTATAAGTTGATAAAAGAATACCACCACTGTAATCCTCGTGAAATTCTGCATCTTTTTTGTTCATCACTTTTGATTGTAGGGCATGAAATAAGGGCGGCGGGGAAGGGAGAAGTCTGACCGATTGAAATGCCTATAACTTTAGTTTGACTCAACATATTTGAGCAAACTAGGTCTCGTTTGAGAGAAGAAATCTTGCTTATTAAGAACAAAATATTCCCATGACAAATTGGTATTTGCTGCTCCCGCTAGGGGGCGCCAATTCAAAAGGTCATGTTTTTTTTTTAATTTTTCTCCGAAATTTCAAATATAATGATACCATTCTTTTAACAGAAACAGAAAGTAGATCAAATTTGCAGGAAAAACCTCTAAACCGTATATCGATAACTTTACGCGTTCAGGACTTATTGCCAGAAGAGAATTTTTTAACAATGCATGCATTGAAAAAACGAATAAGTTTCGAACTTCTGTGGTCAAGCATGCCATGGCTATTATAAGAAAATATATATTATCAAAAATAATTATTAAACAATCATTTAAAGGACCGAATTCGAATAAAACATTTCAATTTAATGTCTTATGTGTTCAAACCGCCTCCCATCATGTTGCACACAATACATTGTTTCAATCTTTGTTGGGTGGAGAAAATTGCCGCTTCGATTTCAGCCGCTGGCAGTTGAAGAAGAAGGATATGGTAATTAATGTAGTCTTTTAAAATATTACGAACAGTAGTTCGTGCTATACCCAAGTTTGAAGATAATGCCCTAGTCCCTAATGTTCCTATCTGCCTATTATACTCTATGTATGCCAGGACATTAATAATATTGTCTTCAGTTCTTCCATTGCCACGCCTACAGAATTTAGGACGAAGAAAACTGCCAGTATCGCGTAATCGCTGTGCCAAGAGTGGAAAAAATTTGACTTTTCTTTCAAAGAAGTTTGTTTTTCGTTTCTACGGCCTATTAAATGTGAAAAAGTATAAAAACATACGGGTGAATTACTGAGTCCGAAATTCGTCAGAAAAAGGGCAAAATTTTGATTTTAATCTACTCATATTGCCAAATTTTTGACTGATATTTTAATTTAGGAGAAAGATCACGATAACTATTATACTAAAACTGAGCACCTGAGATAAGCTTCGTTCAATTGTTGCACCAAATTTCTTAAAATATTATAGCAGTCCTAAGTCACAATTTACACTTATTTCCGAGCGTATTTCCTATTATGTTATTATAATAGTATCATTAATGTTATTTTCATGAATGTTTTGATTATTTTTGTTAGTAAAACATTTTTTAAAATAATTTGTTTTCCACTGCATGCATTGTTAAAAAATGCTCTTCTGGCAATAACTATTGAACGCGTGAAGTTATCGATATGCGGTTTAGAGGTTTTTTCCTGCAAATTTGATCTACTTTCTCTTTCTGTTAAAATAATGGTATCATTATATTTGAAATTTAGGAGAAAAATGAAAAAAACCATGAACTTTTGAATTGGCGCCCCCTAGCGGGAACAGCAAATACGAATTTGTCATGGGTATATTTTGTTCTTAATAAGCAAGGTTTCCTCTCTCAAACGAGACCTAGTTTGCTCAAATATGTTGAGTCAAACTAAAGTTATAGGCATTTCAATCAGTCAGATTTCTCCATTCCCCCTCGCCCTTATTTCATGCCCTACAATTATTAAAAGTGATGAACAAAAAAGATGCAGAATTTTGCGAGGATTACAGAAGTGGTATTCTTTTATCAACTCATAATAAAACATTTTTGAGTAAAATGCATTTTTCTACCCGACCATAGCTATTGCGCCCCCTAGCGGTAGAGGTATGGACTTGAAAATTATTTCCAGTGTTTCCTTTTGGTCACTTTGGTTATATAATTTTTTACCGCAAGTCTCTACGACTAGTAGTTTCTGAGCTACAGCCGCTTACCTCGCTTATTTGCCCACCCTGTACAGGGTGTTCTAACGAGGACTGAACAGGGGCTTATTTTTGAACTTCCCCGTATTTTTAAAACAAACCTAAATAGCCATTCGATGCATTTTTTTGTGCTAAATTCAAAAGTTTAACCAAAAAAACATTTGAACCAAAAACAAAATATTTACGCCATGGATGAACTGTTTTTTAAATGGACCACCCTGTACACATTCCTATCTTAGGTTTTCATAAGCTATCGAATGCCACTAATTCCGAATTGAACTCGAGGATAAAATTAACCGGAACTTTTAAATCTCCGGTTAAATTCAAAGTTACTGTCATTCGATAGCTTATGAAAACCTAAAATAGGAATGTGCAAACCGTTTCTTTGACCTCTTGCGGTTTAGATTTCAGAGCCTGTCAAAATGTCAATATGCCCGACTTTCAACTGTCAATATTTCGTAAACAGCTATGGATAGGTATAGAATATTATACACGAAATGTGTTTAGATTTCTCTAGAGAGTCCAAAAATGTGGGAATATACAGGGTGTTCCTTTTAATAAACAGTTCATCCATGGCGTAAGTCTTTTGTTTTTGGTTCAAATGTTTTTTTGGTTCAATTTTTCAATTTAGCAGAAAAAATACATCGAATGGGTATTTTGGTTTGTTTCAAAAATACAGGGAAGTACAAAATAAGACCCTGTTCAGTCCTCGTTGGAACACTCTGTACCTATATGGAAAATTTGATTATAACGTATCAATGTGTATTCAAGTGACTGAAATAAATTAAAACGAACTCAGATTAACCAAAAATTGATTGAACGATTAACCAAAAGTAACCAGAAGCCCCAAAAAGGGCTAAAACGTATCGGAATAGATTAAACATATTAAAGTAAGTTACCCAAATTAACCGAATTTTGGCGACTAACTAAAATAAAACAAAAACATTAAAATTGATTATAACATATCGGAACCGGTTCAAATGACCAAAATAAATTAAAACACTGAAATTAACCGAATGTTGATTGAACGAATAACCAAAAGTACAAAAATGACATAAAATATTAAGGTAAGTTAAAATTAACCCAAATTAACCGAATTTTGGCGACTAACTAAAATTAATCCAAAACGTTAAAATTGGTTATAACGGAATCTGTCCAAATGACTAAAATAAATTAAAATTAACTGAAATTAACAGAACGTTGATTGAACGACTGACGAAAAGTAACAAAAAGCACCAAAATTTACTAAAACGTATCGGCACATATTAAAAATACTAAAATAAGTTAAAATTAACCCAAATTAAGCGAATTTTGGCAACTAACCAAAATTAACCAAAAATATTAAAATTGGTTAAACAGTATCGGAACCGGTTAATGTGATTAAAATAAATTAAAACTAACTGAAACTAACCGAAAGTTGATTGAATGACTAACCAAAAGTATCAAAAAGCATCAATATGGGCCAAAACGTATCGGAATGGGTTACACAAATTAAAGTAAATTAATACGAACCAAATTTTGGCGACTAACCAAAATTAAGCAAAATCAATACATCTAATTATAACGTATCGAAGCCGGTTTAAATAACTAAAATAAATCGGAACTAATTGAAACTAACCGAAAGTTGATTGAGCGACTAACCAAAACTAACCAAAAGCACCAAAATGGGCATTGGAATAGATTACACAAATGAAAGTAAGTTAAAACTAACCAAAACGAACCGAATTTTGGCGGCTAACCAAAACTAATCAAAGTCATTAAATTTGAATAGAAATAAGTACAAAAATTAAGACCGTAAATAGAACACTTGATTTTGCAAATAATATAACAAGTAATTTTAAGCTTTGTCCTCACACAGAACACGAGCTAGTGAACTGCTCCAAAAAAAATTGAAAAATACCAGGTCTTGCGGATTTGATGAAATTCCTAATTTTCTTGTTAAACAGATACTACCTTTTATAATAAAACCGCTTACACATCTTGTTAACTATTCATTTTGCTGTGGAGAGTTTCCAAATAAACTCAAAATGGGTAAAGTGATTCCCATTTTAAAGAGAGGGGATGAATTTAATGTTCAAAACTACAGGCCGATTACTATACCATCAGTACTCTCAAAAATTATTGAATCTTAAATAGGCTACTTCTACACCTTAAAAACATCAATATTTTGTCTAAAAATCAGCATAGATTTAGAGACGGTAGGAGCACATTGTCATAAATTCATTCCTTCTATGAAATACTTATAGATTTTATAGACGCAGGCGAGTGTCCTGCTGGGATATTTTGTGATCTCAGCAGGGCATTCGACTGTGTTGATTAGAATAAATTCTTAATGATTATCAAAAGATATGGCTTTATTGGACAATCCTTTGAATGGTCCAGATTCTTTTTATTGAACCGAAAACAATATGTTTCTCTCTAGCATGGTAGCATCAAAAATAATAAAAATAATAGAAGGAATGTCTCATCAAGAACGGTGAACATTACAACTGGAGTACCCCAGGGTTTTTGTTCCGATTTTATTTTTGTTGTTCATTAATCTACTTGACAGCATTGATTCAGAGGCTCTATTTTCAGCGTTCGCTGACGACATTTCTGTTTTAACCTCAACTAAATGTGATTCATTGCTAGAAGATCAAAGTAGGGAACCGGTTAAAAAAATTAATTCCTGGTTTTGTCAACATTCACTTTACTTAAATCCCACTAAAACAGTACTTATGCGATTTCATCATGCACAAAAAACAATTAATGAGTTGCAAGTATCATTGGAGGGTGTTGAGCTTGGTCTTAGTAAAAACACTAAATTTCTTGGACTCTATTTTGACTCAAATTTAAATTGGAAAGTCCACTGCGAATATTTTATACCTAAAATAAATTCTCAAAACTATGTCCTGAGACAGTTAAAAACTGTCTTAACCAAGGAACAACTAATTGGGGTCTATTATGCCAATGTGGATTCAAGACTAAGATATGGTGTCTGTTTCTGGGGCTGGTCAGTGCTTTCTGATGATGTATTTGTGGCTCAAAAAAGATGTATTCGTTCATTGGCAGCAATTTCTCCCACACAAAGCTGCAAAAAATACATTATTGATTTTAATATTGTAACTGTCCCGTGTTTGTTTATTTTTGAATTGTGTCTATATGTTTTTAATAATAGTGTAAAATTTAAACGAAACTGTGATATCTATGATTTTAATACAAGAAAGAACATCGATATACACACAAACATTACTTAGTAAATCGAAGGTCGCATTTCGATCGCCAAATAATATTGGTCCTCTTGTATTTAATAACCTGCCGACTTGCATTAAGACTTGTAAAGGTGTTAGTCAATTTAAATACAACCTAAAACAGTTTTTACTACAAAAATGCTTTTATCGTGTTGATGAGTATTTAAGAATTTTAAGTTAGGTTTAAGTTAGTTTCTTTCAGCTTAATTTTAGCTTAGTTTTAGGTAAATTTTGACTATTCCAATACAGTTTTGCAAAATGTCTGATGGAAATAAATGATTTGATTTGATTATAACATATCGGAGCCGGTTCAAATAACTAAAATAAATTGGAACTAACTGAAACAACCGAAAGTTGATCGAACGACGATGAAGAGGGTTTTGACTGAGAACGATACTAAATACTTTCTAAATATTATATTATAAACACTTGTGTTTGTTTTCTTAGTTTTTAAACTCTGCTTTTGAAAAATGTTTTCATTACAACACAAATCACGTTTTTGCATTTTAATCATCATTTTCAATGTCCCCCGGTTCAATCTTTGAAAAGGACTGTGAAATGTTATGAAAAGACCAAGAAACTTAAGGCCTCGTCTTTGTAGAGCCATGATAAAAGCCACGATGATTCTAGAGACCAATGTTGATATTAGCAAGTACAGTACAGTTACCGCATTTTTAGAAAGGAAAAATGATGGTTATAAACCGAAGAAGTAAATGATTCTGGACTTATATAATATCAAAGAATTTTTACAAAAAGGTTGAAATGAAGACTTTTTAATGAATAAGGTGTCTAATTATCAGCAATTTTGTATTACAACATTTAGTAATAAACAATAATTTTGTTACGGGATGCGCTAATTATGGATGTAGCTGGGGCCTGGCGGGGGATGGAGCTATGTCAATTAAATTGCAGTGATGTCTTGGTTCATGGAATTTTTTTCTGACAAATGTACGGGACAGTGGCGGCTCATTGTATAAAGCAACTGAGGCTAGGCCTCACATGTAGAAATTACAATATAGTCTGAAAATTTCAAGTAATGTTGATATTAATATTATAAATATAAAACGTTTTTTGGATTATGTCCAATCATAAAAGTATAAAAATACAATGAAAATTTAAAATATTATGTTTCAAACGCTCAAATCGTTGCCCGACCGCATGATCTAGCTGTAGTAAGCCCAGGAATGTTTGCTTCGTACGCGTCATACATTGCCTGTATAGTATTACGCTGACGTTCCCCACCAGTTCAGTTAAGACGGGGCTTTAAAGACCGCATGACATAGCTGTAGTAAGCCCAGGTACGGGAGAGGCTGCATGGAATAAAAATGGTAAGATTGAGCTTAAATGTTCCCTAGGCAAACATGCAACTATTTTTCAGGCTGAAGTTAAGGCCATTGATATGACTGCACAGTGGCTTATCGATAGAAACTGGAAAGGCAAGTCAATCAAAATTTTCTCGGACAGTCAAGCAGCTCTAAAAGCTCTTGTTACTAGCCGTTGTTCATCCAAGATAGTATGGAACTGCCAGGAACTACTCGCCAAACTAGGGAGAGAAAACAAACTTACACTGATCTGGATACCTGAACATACAGGATATGAAGGCAACGAAAAAGCTGATGCTCTTGCGAAGCAGGCGGCCGCAACGGCCTTCATAGGACCAGAACCAGTACTGGGAATAGCTTATAACACAGCTAAAGAAGCCCTCTCTAGATGGACACAAAATCAATTTGTAGACAAATGGAGAGAGTTACCAGCCCTAACTCATTCAAAGTTGGCGGTGAATCTGCCATCAGGAGTGAGAACTGGACAGCTTCTTCAACTTGGCCGGCAGCAGGTACAGGCTGTAGTTGGCATGTACACTGGCTATTGTCGGCTAAGAAGCCACATGATCAAGATAGGGCTCTCCAAACAAACGGAATGCCGCTTGTGCTTGGAGAACAAAGAAACAATGGAGCATGTTGTATGCCACTGTCCAGCAACGGAAAGAACCAGACAAACAGTCTTTGGAAATACTCAAATCGCACCTGCAGATTTGAAAACTATCCACCCCAGAAAGCTGTTCGATTTCTTGAAAAGGATCGAGCCTCTGGCATAGTGGAAATCACAGATGTGAGCCACAATAGACCAAGGGTCGCAGTGGAGGGTCCTATTTGGACCCACTCATGTGTACAAATACAAATACAAGCCCATACGCGTCATGCATTGCCGGTATAGTATTACGCTGACGCTCCCCACCAGTTTAGTTAAGACGGGGCTTTAAATCAGCCAATTTTAGTAGTCTTATGAATAAATGGTTCCATTGTTTTAAGGTGGTAGGCAATCCTTTGTTTCATAGTATTTGGGGTCGGTGCCTATTTGAAACTTGGCAACGTTTTATTGTCAACATGCTCATCTCATCTCTTTTCTTCTTGAAGGGTCAAGTGTTGTGTCAGGTGTCAGGCCGTCAAATGCTTATTCCTAATTCAAATTAGATCACGTCGATCATGTGCGTTACGATTGAATTGGTGTGTATCTATCAGTGGGTGGCTGTTTTTTTGTTTGTTTGTGATTTCAGATTTTCGAGGCGAATTTTCCGGTTTAAAAACGAATAAATAATCCTGCAGTTTTGTATGCTTCTGTTGTTAATAAGGAGGTACGGTAAGGCAAGAGCCCTTACAACAAGGTAAGCTGATTTGTGTTTTATTTTAATAATGAAGTTTTGCCGTATCAGAGACCATATCTATTACCAAGGATTTGTTTGTTAAAATTATTTTTTGTTCTCGATAGTGGGTTTTGTTTTCTTGTGCCTACCTCTAGGTATTTTAATTTAAAAATTGTAAGATAGGTTAAAACTCCGGTTGACATGAATCCCTAACATGATTTTGTTTTGTCGTTGCTTGAAACTACTTTCTCCCGATGATTGGAAGTGAAAAAGCAGCAGATATTGGAGAGTCGACCAACGCCAAAAATAACGGCAATTATTTGCGAAAAAAGGGTGGGTCGTCGGGACACTTTGCGAGCATTTCCAAGTTCCTTGTACGATAATAATAAATAAACAGCTTTGCGGAAGATTTATACACAAAAAAAATCAATTTATCACTTTAATGGAGACTTGTATAAAACAAAACACACTTTCTGTATATGTGAGTACCAGGCCTCGTTTGTCTGGAAAAATATTTAATATTTTTAGTGGTTGCTGTTCCAGCTCCCATTAATTTAATTCGTCTTTGATATCTAAAAGCCGGTTCACATTTCTATGTCATCTCTATTGCTCAAAATGGGTTTTAGTCACTACTACTTACACCTTAAACGCCCAGGGAAAGAGCGTTCTTTGGAGAGAGACAAAGATGATCTTTGAATTAATGCTTGGCTGCTTAATAATTTTAGCATCCCATGAGGGAAGAGGGGTGCTGGTAGGGGGCTCCCCCCTACAACGCCGAAATTGGTTTATTTATTTTTATAATGTGTATTTAACGTTGAAGTTGACTAAAAACGCATTTGTTGCCAACGGTTTACGTGAATCAAATAGGGTTTAATCATTTATGTATATTTTATGTGAATCAATTCGCAGACTGAAAACAAAATAGATGGTCAATTTCTGGTCTTTCGAAGCTCGGAAAAACTTTAGTTTGGATTAACAAGGCGACGGTGATGTTCTGATCAGGGACACGAGATTAAATTTTGCTATCTCCAAGCAGATTTTTTTTTCAACATCTGATTTAATAGTTTTTCCATCTAACACCTACCAATTAAACTATAAACACAGTCGTAAATCTCGAAAGTAGGTGCACGATGCAAATAAGCAGTTATTAAATAGTTTTATGTTTACATTACACACATACAGGTCGTCCTCTAGAGGACATTCTGAAAAGGTCACGTCGATCTTAAAACGTAAATAAATAACAGCAGCAAATACGACTCGACAATAGCGCGGCCATATTTGTTTAATTTATTATCTTGAAAAATTTGAAATGGATGCACCTGCGTAAAGTCGATTGGGGGAGTTTTCGTTGTGTTGTTTGTTGAACGTCTATGATTTAATTTATTTATTTAGTATTTCATCATGTTAAACATTTTCTATTTTTTTAAAGGTGACAATACCAGGCTAGATATGTTGAAATATGTACTAGTCACTAGATGAGAGCTCAGAAGGTGAATTTGAGCTTGCCTTGAGTTAGTTTGGGTTGTGCTCCCAGAGTGAGCGATACTCGCAGAGAGTCATGCGTGACGTAAAATATTAGTTACAACAAAAATCAGCTAACTGAAATATGCACAAATATATATAAATAAGTATAATAAAAAAATATACCCAAGCAACGTCAACCGCGCATAAAAAAGGGTTTAGGGCAATTAACTCTGGTCGACTATGGAAGTATGGAATATAAACTAATCGACCGCATTTGTCATTCTCGTTGTTGTTTAGATAAGCTGCTCCGACTGCAACTATTTTTGAAGGAAATTCGTATGGCAGTGGCGTGTTTATAGGCCAATTATTTAAGGTAATAAAATACTTGACCCTAAAACATGTTTTTTTATGCAGCAATTATTCATCTCACAATTTAGGGTCGAAAACAAGTGAAAGATCGTCTTCTGAGTAGTTCCATTCTCTTTCTGAGTGGTATCCAGAGAATTAATTAGCGGTTCCGTGGTCTTATGTAGATCATCATCAAGTTCTCACATTCTTTCCTCTTTCTTAATTACACTCTATATCGGGACTCGACTTATTTTAACGCTTCTTGGAAAAATTGTGCAACGTGTTTCATTTTAAAATTAGTGATATGCCTTGTCACAAACGATTCAACTGGAGTCCAAATTACTTCTACTGTATTTAGTTCACAGTGGTAGGGGGGTGGCAAAAAACTCGAATATTTCGCATTAGAGCCACTTCTTCAACTATATTTTCTGCGCGAGGAGGTTTGTTTAAATTAACGATTTCAAGTCGCTACTTTTTAATCATATCTCCTTCATATTGCATTACTTTTGAAGAAATCCATCGGATAATATCGTTTTTTCTCCAAAAAGAAGTTGATAGTTTTTCAAGTTTCCTGAAGTGGTAACGAGTGTTGTCCATAACGATAATTGACTGAGTAGGAAAAAAGTCCAACATCTGCTAAAATAACATTTGTGTACATGTCCTTGTGATAATCACCTGTTTTAAACCCAAATGCTAATAAACCGCCTTCCACAAAGCCATTTCTACTACCAATATTTGTAATTATTAGCCGGATTCCTTTACCAGAAAGCGCTTTAATTTCAATAGAGCATCTTTCTATGAACGATTGGCCTAAAGTTACTATATTTTGATCATATCATATTTTGCTAACCGTGTATCCCTCGTTTACTCAAGCTCCATCCAAATAATAGACATTTACATTGCTCTTCGATATTGTTTTACTGCTCTTAAATATCGTTTTCGCCCAAAAATAATTTCGAAATAATAAGAATGATTTCCTACTTTGCAGTTTTTTGAAACGAAAATGATTTTTTTTAAACCCTCCAGAGTGTCGTCTTTTCGCACCTCAGCTATTATTACGCACAAGGTAGGCATTTCTTTGTCAAAATTACAGCGGATTATTGTATCATTATCATCGCCCATTTCCTTTCTTTCTGTTTTCTTTCTTGGTGATTTTACTCTTCGATTCCAGTCATTTTTAAAAACACTTCAACTATTTTTGCAACACCAGGGTTTTGGCGTTTAGGGACATTGTAGGCGTCAAGAATAATAACTTTTCATTTATAGACAGAGCATCTTTATTAACTCTTTTCACAGCAACAAAATCAGAGACGTCAGCTAATTCCACGAACAAGCTATTTCATTGATATGTTTTTCTTATTTACCCCGCCCCCCCCAGTATGTGCTTTTCCTACGAAATACACATACTATTCTTTATCCGATCGGAATTAATTAGAATACGATTTATAAAAATAAAGCCAAATATTACTCTAAATAAAAACGGTGTTTTAAATTTAAACTCAACATAATATCAAATTTTGAATCGAGCGAGCTTGGAGTTTATTACGTAACTATAGGGAAACCACAGCTAAATCTTGCTTTTGATAAACGTCAGATCTGACAAACAAGGTGTTTAAATATGACAGAAATGTTATATTCCGGGCCTAGGACGGAAATGTTGTACGTACAGTTATTGCATGTTGCCAAGCAATGAATACAATATACTGGAATCATGACTTTTGCGGCGAGAAAACACATCGGAAAGGTATAGTTTTTCGTCCGATCGGATAAAAGCGAAATTTATATATAATTTTTTGGCAAACCTGGTAGGGAGTAATAAATAAATCATTGCCAAAATATCTGGAACTAGCAACCTTCTATGCATTGAAATTAGATTTAATATTCTATGTAACTGATATCTACAAATTATCCGTTCAATAAATATATTGTATTGCTTTCTTCGACTAATATTCATTTTCAGTGGTAACCTAGAAACAAGAAACTATGCAAATTATTTACGCCAAGAGCAAGATGTACAATGTTTAAACATTTTTAAGGCTATTAAATATACCTATCAGCTTTATTTAATATTTTACCAGCTGCTATGTTGCAAATTCTTAAATTTCAAGTAAAATATGACTTACCGGCAACACTGGGGCATTGTATGACGGGATACATAATATTTTTTTTATATATTGTATCGCATGTCCGTAGTGAAATACCAACCTCTTTTTGAGAAAAGATTCGATTTTATTAGCTCGTGACTAAAATTTAATGTTAATTGAAAATAATGGTGGACAGTGGCACATTTCTTATTTTGAATGATTTATTATTAAACTGATATTACTACTTATTTTAATAATATATGCTTAAAACCCGACAATACTACAATACTTACCACTCGTGGAACTTTTAAACATATCATATCATATCGTATCATTCCTCGCTCTCCTAACCCAAACTAATACATAGGCTGTTCTATTTAAAATTATAAAACTCAAATATTCATACTCATGTTTATCATTTGTATAAACGAGCGTTTGTTGAAATAAACTGCCGTTCACTTGAAACGCATACGAGAAATGTTTTCTTTTTAACGTACGTATCTCCAAAACTAAAATAGCTATTTATGCAACAAGCGTGGATTTTTTATGAATGGGAATATTGTCTCATGAGCCGTAGGCGAATACAACAATCCCATGAATAAAAAAGGGTATTTTACACATGAATAGCATACAGATTTTTTTCCAAAGAGTGCGTAAAGTGAGTATTTTACGCACGGCAGTAGAAAATAGTTATTTATGCAACAAGCGTGTAAAGTGACCCTTTTTATGAATGGGAATATTGTCGCATGAGTCGTAGGCGAATGCGACAATCCCATGGATAAAAAAGGTTACTTTACACATGAGAAGCATACTAATTTTTTTACTACCAAAACACAAATATTAATAAATTACTCAGCCACTAGTACGTAAAATATATTATTTACCCACTGCTCTAAACGTCAAAAAATATGTCAGAGTTACGCACTAGTGGGTAAAGTAATTTATTTTACGGATTGCATATTAAAAAGGCATATTTTACGAATCTTAGAGCACACTGCAAAGTGAGTATTTTACGCACGGCAAAAGATTTTTCTACTAAGTACTACTGTGCGTAAAATACACACTTTAATGCAGTACGTCAAATAAATTGCTTTATGCACTAATGCGTAAAGTGAATCTGACTTTTTTTTTGACATTTAGTGCAGTGCGTAAAATGATTTATTTTGCGTACAAGTGGGTAGGGTAAAATAATTGCACTTTCTTTTATCATATATTTTTCGGCAGTGGAAAATTTTTTGTATGCTACTCATTTGTAAAATACCCTTTATTTATTCATTTTATTCCCATTCACAGAAAAACGGTCACTTTCACTGCATAAATAACTATTTTAATGCAGTTTTCAAAATATTGAGACAGATTTCATGGCCTATCGAGTAAACTACAGAATATTTTTAAAATTGCGCCTAATTTATATGTACCGGGCGTTTCATTATAAATGGACCCCCCTTTAACTTTCTCAACTGAAATTTTAGAAAAAAACGTTCAATACAAAAAATAAAGGGGATGAAGTGAAGTTTTTTATGACATAGCACCGTTGTATACAGGGTGTCCCATAAATGCGGGATTAAACAAAGTTATATTTTTTAAAATGGAACACCCTATATATTATTGCATATTTGGATTTTGCGGAGAATTCTAGACATATTTCATTTATAATGTCCTATACCTATCTGTTACTGTTTTTGAAATATTGACAGTTGAAAATCGACCATTTACCAAGTTTGACAGCCTGTAAAATCTAAACGGCTAAAAATAGAGCAAAATGGTTTGAACTTTCCCATCATGGTTTTTCATAAGCTATCGTGTGACACTAATTTTAGATTTAACCAGAGGTTAAATTTAACCGCAATTTCTTAACCTCTGGTTAAATAAAAAATTGCTGCCAAACGATAGCTTATGAAAAACCAAGACAGGAAAGTGTAAACCATTTTGCTCTATCTTTAGCCGTTTAGATTTTAGAGGCTGTCAAACTTGGTAAATGGTCGATTTTCAACTGTCAATATTTCAAAAGCAGTAACAGACAGGTATAGGACATTATTTATGAAATATGTCTAGAGTTCTCCGCAAAATCCAAATATGCAATAATATATAGGGTGTTCCATTTTAAAAAATATAACTTTGTTTAATCCCGCATTTATGGGAAACCCTGTATACAACAGTGCTATGCCATAAAAAACTTCACTTCATCCCCTTTATTCTTTGTATTGAACGTTTTTTCTAAAACGTCAATTGAGAAAGTTAAAGGGGGGTCCATTTATAATGAAACACCCGGTACAAGGTTATTCATTATATTTTGACACCCACCTGCAACCGTAATTACAGGTAATACAAAAAAAATAAATTCAAAAGTTGTGTGGTTTTTATATACTATCTTTTAGAAACGTCAAAAGAAAAAATTGCCTGTCAAATGTCAAGAAACCGCATAACCTTAATTTTTTAAAATGGAACACCTTGTATATTATTGCATATTTGGATTGTGCGAAAAAGTCTAGACATATTTCATGAATAATATCCTATACCTATCTCTAACGGTTATTGAAATATTGACAGTTTACCCAGTTTGACAGCTTGTAAAATCTAAACGGCTAAAGATAGAACAACAAACCGGTTTGTACTTTCCTATATTGGTTTTTCATTAGCTATCGTATGACACTAACTTTAGATCTAACCAGAGGTTAAAAAAGACCGGATAAATTTAACCTACGGTTAAATAAAAATTTAGTGTGATCTTTAGCCGTTTAGATTTTACAAGCTGTCAAATTTGGTAAATGGTCGATTTTCAACTGTCAATATTTCAAAAACCGTTAGATATAGGTATAGAACATTATTCATGAAATATGTGTAGACTTTTTCGCACAATCGAAATATGTAATAATATACAGGGTGTTTCATTTAAAAAAATTAAGGTTATGCGGTTTTTTGACATTTGACAGGCAATTTCCTTCTTTTGACAATTCTAAAAGATAATAATATATTAAGAACCATAGAACTTTTGAATTTAAGTTTTTTTGTATTACCTGTAATTACGGATGCAGGTGGGTGTCAAAATATAATGAATAACCCTGTACATAGGGTAGTAAGCAAATCCCTAAACATTTTATGACATTTCGTTTTATCTAAAATGTACAGGGTGGCCCGTTTATTAGGAGATGACACCTTATCTCAGTATCTACGGGATGTACCAAAAAAAGCAAAATTATTTGGATTTATTAAATTTTTAAAAATATTTTAATTTTATATATACAAGGTTCGTGCAGTATCAACTTACTTCTTTTAAATGGAATACCCTGTATATTAAGGCATATTTGAATTTCTCCGAAAATTCTAAATATATTTTATATATAATATCCTATATATAAGTCTAACCGTTTTTGACATATTTTGAATATTATGTCAAAAATGACGAAATCGTTAAAAGTAATTTTTTCTGAATTTTATCCTATTTAGCATTAAAAATAAGGGCGACCTTGTATAAGGTTGTCTATTCGAGAAACTTGTAGTTTTTGAAATATTGACAATTTAACATTTTTCTATTGTAAAAATGCTATACGGCTTTTAAGTCTTGTTATTAGTTGGCCATGACGGCGAGGCGTGGCGAAAATAAAATCAATCGAGCACTACAGAAATTACACTATTTCTTTTCGTCTGACAATACACCTACTTATTACCCCAGCCGGTTCGATTAAGTTACTAACCTTTCGTCGGGCGCAGCTGTTCTAGCAGATACAACAGTCTTTCTTTTGCATCTTGTATGGTAACCTAAAGTGTGGCAAACTTATTTGGAACAACGACGTCTGAGAAGCAAAGAGAGGAAAAATTACTTGCAGCCAATCGCCTTGATGCACTTTCTCACGAGGACGAGGGGAACTTGACGCACTTGTTGCCGGATGTATCGGGCAAATAGATACAAATGTCGCAAATTTATTTAAATTGATAATGTATAAAATAGATTATGAATTAAAGTTGAAGTAATAGTAAAGTTCCAGTTTGGATATTACTTTTTATTTTCAATGAGTTAATGAGTATATTAAATTATGTGTTTATCTAAATAATAGGTATAAATATTAGTTCTCAAAAAACTACTCGACAACATCGCCAATTTTTTGCCCGCATTCTTTCCGCTGTTCCAGTTATACTTGCCACACTTTATAGTGTTAAAATCCCTACAGCATAGGTAGCTTCCTATAATGTGTCTGGAAATGTAAAATGCTGACCAATGGTAGCGTTCTTTCTATGCTAAAATGCGATATTTATAATTTGCAAATTATAGCGTAATCAGGTGCAGTGTATCCAAGAGATCAATATGTTCGCCACGTGCACATCAAACCTTCTAACACAAACTGCCATGGACATATCGATAGCTGGTCTAAAAATAGAATTATAAAAATAGGGGTTTCCATTTGAAAAATATGACAACGATTTTTTTTCATTTAAATTTTTAATATTAGTTTTTATCACCCTGCATTTATTTATTATAAAAATGTCAACACAGACCACTAAAGTAAATTCCCTTTTACAAGGAAATCAACTCCAATTAAATAAGATAGAATTTCAATAGGAGAAATTATTGATAGTTATATTTAGACCTGCAAACGTCATTTCTGATATAAAATTCAAAATATGTCAAAAGCGGTTAGACTTAGGTATAGGATATTATACTTCAATTATATCTCGAATTTTCCGAGAAATTCAAAAATGCATTAATATACAGGATATTCTATTTAAGTTATGAAGGTGATATTAGTCAAAATTTATCCAGATTAATGAATAAAGCGATTACCGTTTATATTGAAAAAGTAATAATTCTGACAGAACTGAAAAAATCTCCGAATTTATTTTTACATTTTGATTAAAAATCCTTTAAATGCAACGAACAAAAAAGAAAACAAATGTTTGTTCATTTTTGGCGCAAATGATATTTTAGATATTTGTTTACTTCCCTGTCTATACAAATCATGCACAATGCTAAAACCACCCGGTAACCTAGTCCATAGGCCATGAAATGTGTTGTTTTTCGAAAAAATCTAAAGTATTTTTCGGGTCAAGTTAACAATAGTGCGATCAAAACTAACAATTTTTCTAACAAAATAACAAGAAATTAGATATTCTATATTAGTTTTCTAATGGAAAAAATGCGGAAAACAGATTTTTTCTGCTTTTTTTTTTAACCTGAAACATATTTAAATCGAGCGTACAGGATCTCTCGTTACGTTCTATCTTCAAATATTTGAACACTTCATGCTTGGCCCTCCGTTCGCTTCGGGGGCGCAACCAACAAATACTAGCCCCAACTAATCCAAAAGATGGGAGAAGACATCCTTCTGACTTAATTTCCATAATCAGCAATATACACAAAATGAAACGAAGCAAAGTCACAGAATAGAAAATGCTGACGAACGGACGTCGGAATATTAGTTACTCCATCTCTCCCACCAGTGAGAGGGAAGAGCGACTGTATACCTACGCGAATACGTCCAATACAAAATGAGCACGCTCGATTATTTGCTACTAGTCGAAAAATAGTTCCAGATTGGAATATTAATATCATGAACGAAAATGAATATTCCATATTTTTTTTGTAAATCAACTGAACATATTGCCTCTTATTATATGAAATAATTCTGTTACCTAATATTGATATTATTATTGATGTATTTCAACAAATAAATTTGAAGCGTTGATTAATTTTCCATAACGTTGTGCAACTAATAATTTTGACAAAGAAACATCAGTTTCTATTAACTCACGACACTTTAAACACAGCAAACAAGAAATAGTTAAAATATGTACTTAGTTTTCTAAAATATTGTTCGCAGAGTACGACTATGAGTTTATTTACTTGCGCATGGAATGTAATATTTGGGTTCAAATGAATGGATGCTCTGTTTTGATGAACATGGCGGCCAGATCCATCTGCGGCATGCGCGACAAGAGGTCGTACCGCTGATTTCGTGAACAATGTGAAGTGGTGAAGTAATGACAGGGCCCAGTTTACATAAAGTTTCTAGCGGAAAATAGATACATTTCGTATTTTTTTGTTACCATTTTTTTTCAAGTTTTGTATCATAAAAGTTTATATGTTAGTATTATAATCTACACGGTATACTTTTAAGCTGCAATTTTATATTTGGACATGCTCTATTGTCTAATAAATGTAATTTTTCTGTCACGTTAATAAAAACAAGCTGCCGCTTTTCCATGATACAGACATACTCTTAGGTGCTATCGGCAACAGCGCCGCAGTAGCGGTAAGTATTAGTACGGCTTGCCAACTATTGTATAAAAGGGGAAAGAAGAAGGGGAATGATGTTGGCATCTTCATATTTGGTAAACAAACCTGTCTATTTTTTATATGTCTCTGGCCTGTACCTATTTATGTCATTCAAATATTTTACCCTCTTACAAAAAAAAAACAAATCCAACAACTTTTTTCCTCAAATATTTTCTATATCAAATGATAAGTATAGTTCGCCCAGCCGCTGTTGACCCTCGAAACGCATACAATTGCATGCGTTTCGAGGGTCAACAACGGCTGGGCGAACTTTATTTGTGACATTTAGAATATTTTTGATCAACGAATTTTTGGATTTTACACGAAATTATTAGTAGATCTTATGCAACATGTTCTATAACTTAAATCAGCCGTTTTCGAGATATTACAGATCAAAAACTCATGGAAACTTCAAAAATATCACGAAATACTTAGCGTTCGTCTTTCAAAAGAAGCAAATAAAGCTCTCTTTTCCAATTTTTAAATGAACTTCACTTACATTTTTTATAGGTCATTTGGTCACGACATTTTTCTATCATTTAAAAATATTGACTTTTGAATTGGCGATTTCTCAATAATGGCTAATTTAAGTTATAGAACATGAGTAAAATATAGGCCATTTTTATGAAAGCAATAATATTTTAGAAAATTTTAGGTTTTTTTGGAGAAAAAATCAAACTTTATTCAGGAATAAAAACTCAGTGGCTCTATAATATATGAAGCATTAAAGCATTATTTGGATCATCCGGGCGCATTTTTTGAATTAATTTAAAACTCGAAACTGACTTTATATAACAGGATCTATGATTCAAAATAGCCGTTTTCCACATATTTTGGGTCAAAAAGTCAACACTTGTAAACATCAGAAGAATATGTCGAAATACTTCGTGCTCGACTTTCAAAAGTATAGTTGAAGCTCCCTTTCATTTCCATATTTCAAATGAACTTCATTAGTTCCTTTTATAAGATTATTTTGTCATGCAATTTTTCGGAAGTAGGTATACGAATATTGACTTATTTACTGACCATATCCCAATAACGGCTAATTTAAATTATATAACATATTATACAAAGTAAGTCAGGAATTCTGGTTTTTTAAAACTCAAACTCTATTCCACAATAACAATCTCCGCAGCTTCATAATAAATTAATAATGCTTTAATTATTTGGACGAACTGGTAGCACTTTTTGAATCCATTCAAAATTCTTAGGATACTTTATATAACATGTTTTATAAGTGAAATTTGCCGTTTTTGATATATTGCCGGTCAAATACTTAATATTTGTAAACCTCAGAAAATTGTCAAGGAAAACCGATATATAAAATGTACAAATGAAGCTCATCTTGACTTCTTACGTTTAAGTCAGCGTCTCTGATATAATTCTTTGGTGATATTTTTCTGAAGTGTTGACTTTTTGACCGGCGATATCTCGGAAAAGGTGTTTTTAGGGAATTTTGGGTACACACAAAAATATAATAACATAACATTTCACTTAAAATAACAAGATTTTCGTTCGATTCATGATGTACTTTTTTATTCGATTGTTAATCGTTTTTCTTAAAAAAGTAAGAATGGGTCTTACCTAGAACATAAGAATAGCCTTGATAATTTGACTCTAGATGCAGATATTCTACAAGCAGCCGTACTCTCGGTTGTGGTCACCGTGGTCGAAAGTTTTAAAAGTTGTCTCCATACGGGCATCACTCCGTGAGAGCTTTGCAAGGCCTTCAACTGTGTCAACGATAACATCCTGATCGACGAACTATTAAGGATTAGTGTTATATCCGATCTGCAAAAAAGATGCTAATATCTTTCTAGTTCATTTATCAGGTTATTTGCGAATTATCCCTATATTCTTTATTGAGCAATATGAGCAAAACTCAACAAAACACATTTTCTACTATGCCCTACTAGAGTTAAGCAGGCTGTAATAATTGTCAATTGTAATCAAACATTTTTATGAATTTACTTTGAACTCAGTTAAAGTGTTTCATTATTTGAACTCCTTTCAGTTAGTTAGCACTGGTTGGGTTTTGGCAGTTGGGCTGAAAGGCTGCCCAATATTTTAACCTTCTCAACTAACCATATCTCACCCAAACCAAGAAGATTAAATGAAATTCCTAACCTCCAGATATCAAAAGAGTCTGGTAATACTGATTAAGGCTCCAGATGCCACTACTAAAGGGTTTTCTGCGACATACCAAGAATAATAAACTAGAGAGGGTGGTTAGTTTGGGTTAGTTCAATTTTATTTTCCATAATTTGGAAATAGAATGTCGAACTCTGAATACCACGAGAAAGTTACTATTTTGAGTATCAGTAAACATGTACATAGATACAAATATACTTATCTGTAAAATAAAAGGAATTTTTAGATAGCTACAAATAATATAATATATATGAAATCATTTATTCCAGAAAGGTACTAACTAACATTTTATGTGAAGCAATTATTAAGCTTTTTCAAATTATACTCTTTTGGCCCACACTGTATAAAGAGTCAGCTTTTATTTTATTTTTTCTATTTTTCTCTCATAAACTCATACTTTTAAGGATACTTTTCATACAAGATTTAATAATCCCCGAATCGTTATACTTCTAGTTACTTTTGGCTTATCCAGCTTTGTTTAAACTCAAATACAAAAAGCTTGTAAAAATAGTTTCCATTCTTTATTAATAAAAAAAGCAGTAATTTCATAACAAATAGTTTAATTTTATTATCCGTTTAACATTTTGAGTTTAAACACATTTTAAGAAAATCTAAACAAGAAAAATAGTTTTGCCCGTACGTCTGTGCCATATGTATGTTAAGCCTTTCGTCCCAACTTCGCGCGTAGCTACGTCACAACAGCTGTCAGTGAAAAAATCCGGCCGATGTAACCATCCTCTGTAGTTTATTATTCTTGAGTTGTGAGTCATTAAAACACAATCTCATGCATTCTTGTAAGTCAAGCAGAGCATCTAGAAATTCTTGCAATCCGAGTATTTTTCTTTAATTATTTGCATCATTTGTATATTTACTGTTAGTTTCATCTAAGTTAAAAACTAAGAGATGGATGCCTGAAATAAATTTTTATATAAATAATTAAAATGATCCGCGCAAATATTTGGCCTGGCCACAGTTTATCAAATTTCTTCCAAATAAGAGCATTGAAGTATAACCTAAACCCATGTATATTAGAACAGGTCTGGCAACGCTGCTTGAATACCGTGCAACTTCGCACTTTTCAGTGAGGGAATTTATTGGAGTCTAAGATTTTTAGAGCGTTACCCTGCTTATCATAAACCACTTATTACACGGTTAGTTTGGGTTATCAACATTTCTACAAGAACTTGCGCGACATCTTTACTGTGTTTGAGTATTGCGTCTTCGAATGACTACCCGGTATAAATAAGTTGTAAGCCAAAACGTTTACAGAAATAAAACTAAAATAAAATATTATTTAATTAATGTATTTATTTATTCATTTATTTCGCAGATATCCAGTTTGCTGAAAATGTATATACAATTTTGAAAGAACAATAATTATCTGGATAAGATCTTATTTTTAAAGCTCAAGAATGAACAACCAAACAAATCACAATCATTAATAACATCATTATAGACCTTCACAAGTCGATCAGATATTCGTCTAAAACCATAATTTGTGCGATGTGGTCTCTCACAGAATAAATTTCTGTGGCCGGTACATCTTGCTGGTATTTTGAAAAAGATATTAGATAAAAGCATACTGCTGTCAATGTGGTCGTTAATTATTTTAAATAGAAAAAATTTCATTGCATTTTGTCTTCTTTTTTCCAAGGAATCCAAGCACACCAAAACTGGGGTCTGACGTTATATGGAATATCTCTATAAGGAAATCTATGCTTGTACAAAATGAATTTGCAAAACTTATTTCGTACATTTTCAAGCCGTTTAATGTGAGAATTATAACATACAGTTATATTCTAAAATACTACAAACTAAACAATAATATAAACTTTTTATGGCTTTGGTATCATTAATATTATCGCAGTTTCTGCTAATAAAACTCAGCACTCTAAAGCCATTCAAAATAATGTTGTCAAGATGAGTGTTAAATTTCAATGCCTGGTCAAACGTAACACCAAGGGGATTTAAAAGTAACAACTTCATCCAAGAAGTGACCACTCAAAATATAACTAGACTTAATAGGAACTTTCCGACAGTGAAAACTTAGAAATTTACATTTTGTTGAATTTAGTCTCAAAAATTTATCGCTACACCCTGCGCTGAAGTTGTCAAGGTCAGACTGAATCGTCGGCATAGAGAAGACACTCACAGTGTTTAAACGCGAACACAACATCGTTCACGAACAGCAAAAACAGAATTGGGCCCAGAGGGTCATCAGACAGTCTGACAGGCGTTGCCAGGGGTAGAATGAGGCGGACCAAATCCTGGGTACATCTGCCGTTAGAGTATCTGTAAAACAAGGACATCTCGGCCACATGTCTGCGGTGTTCCAGACTATCCACATTCCGGGTCAACTCCGCGTCACCGACGAGACGCACAGCTCCAGTTATGTCAGGGCCCGCCGTATTGGCCCTCCTGGTAAACGTAGCTGCTTGGGTCTTTGCTGCATTGAACTGGACCAAATTCCTGTCGCCTCAAGCGGAACTTTCTCCAGGTCTTGATTAATTGCTGTAATCTGCTTCTGTCTGCGGTGATAAGTCTCAAAATCAAATCAAATCAAATAATATTTATTTGTCAAAATGAATACAATATACACTTATGGAGTTACAGCTAACAGATATTCTGACAAAATGGACAGTCTCCCGATTACGAAACCGATTTCATGAGAGTCCAGTAGGAACTCATCATCTGAGACTGCCCAGTAACCTAAAAAATATTGTCATGTAGATAATCGCTACATTAAACCTTGGCGATTACAAAATAACAGTAGTACTTACATACTCTTAACATCCTAAAAACGTAAAAACCTAGGTAAAAAAAACGCGAAAATGTCAATGGTAACAGAGGAGCGGCGAAGGAAACGCAGAGAAAGAAAAATAAAACAAACCCAACCAACTGGAGAGCAAATGGACCGCGGGCATTTCGACCAAAGTCACGTGTCCAGGAAGAAAAAGCAATTTAAATTAAATAACAATAATAAAGATATATCTACCACAGCTGTTGTTGCTGAAGCAGTTTGGCTTTAATAAATTTTAAAAATTTTATTGGGGAAAGATTTCTTGCTTCAAGTGATAAATCATTCCACATTTGAACAGCCACGAAAGAAAATGATCGCTGGAAAGAGGCAGTTCTATGTAGGGGTATAGCAAAATTTTCCTTATATCTATGTGGATGATTAATAGGCAAGAAAATACTACTCAAATATCTAGGTTTGTTCTTTTTAAGAATCTTATAAATAAAGTTATACATATGCAGTTTTCTACGGTGTTTCATATTTAGAATACTTGCATTGTTTAAATATGGCGTTATGTGATGTCGATAGGGAATATTATATGAAAATTTCATGCAACTGTTTTGAACTTTTTGTATCAGTCTTTGGGTTGCCAACAATAATGAGTCTCCGCACACAACATCACCATAATCAAACAGCGACAACACCAGAGTATCACACAGGTAGTATTTTTGTTTAGCTGAAAGGTATTTTTTTAACTTATACAAATTTCTTAAACGAAGATATGCAGCTTTTATTTTTAATTTTATGTGTGTTTCAAAGGTAAGTGTGCTATCAAATATTAATCCTAAATTTTTAGCCTCATTCACAATAGGTATTCTATCATTACTCAGCTGAACTTGAACACTGTCTTTAATATTCCGTTTACCAGCTGTGCCCAAAACAAGGATTTTAGATTTCATGGCATTTAATTTTAGGTTGTGATTTTTAGCATAAATGTCAATCGTTTTTAAGTCGGCGATTAAACTTTCTTGAGCAGCCGTAATATTTTCGATATTTTGGCCATTAATGGGGACGTACAATTGCGAGTCATCTGCGTATTGTTGAAGCTTAGAATATTTAATAATAAATGAAGAGTGAAGGCTGTGTGCATGTACGAAATGTACTAAATGAAAAACTTTTGTATTCCATGCAAAAATTTTAATCCAAAAGGACGTCTAATCAGCGTAACAGAGCGCTTTCGGCCTTAGCCATCATCAGTGTTACCTGCAAAGTGAGTAAAAGAACCACCCATTAGTGGGAACCACCTTTCCTAGCTGATGTTTTTATGAACAATTTAGAAAATTTACACATAGTTACTCCCAATAATAGGGAAATTTTACATTGGTTTCGTTATGTGGATGACTGTCTTTGCTTCTTGGACTGCGATGAACAGGGAGCCAATGCTCTTTTAAACAAGTTGAATACTGTTCATCCTAACATCAATTTTACAATCGAACTTGAGGTTGATAAAAAACTTAATTTTCTGGACATCACTGTTCGTAGAACTTTGGACGGTCTTAACTTTTCAATTTATAGGAAACCTACTCAGACAGATCACACCATTTCATGTCAATCCCACCATCCGTGGCAACACAAAATGGCAGCCTTTCATTGCTACGTCAATAGGTTACTTAATGTACCACTGTCTATGATCGAATACAACAAAGAGGACAATATAATCAAACAGATCGCCTTTAACAATCAATTTGATCCCAGTCTTATTGATAAGTTAATCAATAAAACAAAAATTAAAAAACTTAGAAGGGAACTCTCGAACGGTCTTGTAGATAATTCTTCCAAAAAATATTTCTCCATACCTTTTCTTGACATTCAGACTGGTAATTTAGTTTCAAAAACGATTCGCCATTATGTCAGTAATGCTTTAATTTCATTCAAAAATAAAAATAAATTACAAACTTTTTTCAACAATTCAAAGGATAAAATCGAAACTCTTTCAAAAAGTGGGATTTATAAATTGTCTTGCAATTCTTGCGATAGCACATATATAGGTAGAATATGCAGACCCCTCAGAGTTCGCATTGGTGAACATTTAAATAGGAACAGGAACTCTGCTTTTGGTGAACACCTGCGTGACCATAACCATAGTTTCAGTCCTAACGCCAACGTTAAAATCCTCCATAACATCTCATCTAAAAACTACAATAGACTGGATTTCCTGGAAGACATCGAGATCGACAGCGAGCTGAATACTAACAACCATTGCCTTAATACTCAAGCTAATCTCAACAGATCTTATATACCTTTACACAGGCGACTTCTTGATTGAAGTACCTCGGTCTACACACCGTCAAGTTTTTCACTTAATTAAGCACTTTGTTCTCTGAAAAAAATACATAAAAATAACTTT
>MU182284.1:140678-218572 GCA_016904865.1 Pissodes strobi | reverse complement strand
AAAATCAGAGAGCGAAATAATAAAAAGAAAATATCAACAATGCTCACAGACGCAGTCAATTAGGATGTACATTTTTTTCCATTTGACAGTATTCTATATTTATTTTACCATCAACTGTTGTTTACAAAAATTATTATTTTTTTTGCTAAGAACTAGTTATTCCCTTATTTCTCTCTCTCCCTAACTCCAATCAGAAAACACATACATATAAAAATAACAAAAACAATAGTTTTCTTTCAAGTTAATCTTCTAATTTATATTATATATATATTATTATATATTTAATTTAATTCATCTCTAATCCCAACCAAAAAATATATACATATAAAAATAACAGAAACAATAGTTTTCTTTCAGCATAACATTTGTCTTCTGGTTAAATTATAATCTTTATTTTGGTAAACTATGAAAGTCTATTTATTAGTTCTTTCTATATTTTATTGTAATTTTAAATAATTTTCCCACAGCAGTGCAAAAGCCAGAGGCAAAAAGTATATAATGACCTCCAATATGCAAATTTAGGTACTTTCCACACAGACAATATTAAAAATAAAAAAACAAGAACAATATTTTCCCTAAACCAGGCTTTGTATTCTGGCTAAATTAATATTTTTTTATTACGCATGCATCATAATCAACGATTATCGCACGCTGTAGCGTGCATAAAATGATGTTTATGGTGCGCCTACTTTTTTAAAGGTTTCTATAGAAATATTTGATCATGTCAAATGTGACAGATTAATATATTCGTCAATATATCCCTTAAATTTAATGTTTAAAACATTTTTGAGATTATGAAGCATTCGTAATAAAAAATAGCGTATGATATACGTGTATAAGAGGCCTTTAAAGCCCTTGCGACTTACAAAACACTCCGCTGCGCGTCGTGTTTTGAAATATGTCGCGCGTGCTTTAAAGGCCCTCTTATACACTTATATCATAATATACTATTACTTTAATAGATAATAAAGGTCAATATATTACCGTCTTTCCCTTTAAGTCATTTATTCAAATAATCCTCGCACAGCAGTGCAAAATTCAGAAGCAACAAAGTAAGTAAGAAGGCCTATATACCAGATGTTTGTCCCCCTTAAGCCATTTTCTTTAAACCGCATTATGGTCACTATGGGTGGAAATCCTGTGCACTTGTTCACCCTTTTTGACATAAATATTGCCGTTCAATACCCAGGCGTTTTTACTTGTGTATTTAAGTACCGCACTTTTAAAGATCGCGAGGCGGATTTTTGTAAGATCTTCCTTAATTTGCACGGCACCATTTTTAATTTGTTTGCGAGCCTTTAGCATAGAGACCCGGGCCGAATCGGTACAAAAACGCACTAACACTGCAGGTGGCTTATCGGTCACGTTTTTTGAGGCAACTCGATGGCATTTCTTCTTCCTTTTTGATAATTACATTCAGTGTTTTGTTGGACAATTTTAATACCTCGGACTGTAAGTTCTCTCCATCCTGCTTTGGCATATTGAATATGCATACATTAAGGCTGCGTGATGATTGTTCCTGTTGGTCGGTTATGACTTCTAATTTATTAAAATCGGCTTGCAACTTGGAAATTTTATCTTCAAGAGCAGATACTTTCTCCTTTTGTTCCTTAAGCTTTTCCTCAAATTTACATTCGATCTCCCGAGCAACCTTGTCGGCAATGTCCTGTAGGAATTTTTCGTTAAAAGTTGACAAAACCGTAAATTTTATTTCCCGCAAATCTGCCGATGAGAGACCCATGATGACGAACACCTACGTCGCTTTCAGATACCAAACTATATTGGAACAAAGGCCCAAAGCACACACCAACCACTTATGAAAATCGAAACTGGATACCTTAGTAACACTTTACCGGTACAAATTTCATTTTTATTTTTAAAAATACCACATGAAATTTTAAAAGTTTCGCAGAGCGACTTTACACGTGTACTACAACAGCAGCCCCATCCATCTCAGTCGCTGGTAAATGTTTTTCTGATCTAAATTGGGAGATAAGGGTAATGTTATCTGCAAAACTGTAAACAGGATTATTCGTGTCGGTCAGCAGGTCATTAATATAAATAAGGAAAAGAGTTTGTGAAAGTATTGCGCCCTGAGGCACGCCCGCGTAAATGGTGAATGTGTCTGAGATGTGTCCATCAACTGCAACGTGCAGAGATCGGTTCTTAGGGAAACTGGCACACCAGCTGTAGAGAGAGGCTAGCAGAATGCTGAGATAGGATTTAATCCAGCCAAAGTAAGTGCCACACACTCCCAGAGCTTCACGTTTCTTCAGAAGTAAATCACGAGATACACTGGCAAACGCTTTTGACATGTCAGTGTATATAACGCCGATTTGAAATCTCTTCTCAACATTTCAACTAAGATAGTCCTGGAATTCGGCCATATTAGTGGTAGTTGACCTACTCTTGTAAAATCTATGCTGTTTAGGACTTATATAGTGCTTGTAAGTGTTAAATATTTCATCTGTTATTATAGATTCGATTATCTTCGGAATGATTGAGAGCAGAGAAATGCCTCTATAGTTATTGATGTTATTCTTGGAGCCATTTTTGAAGATAGGGAAAAGAATTGACTGCTTCCAAATAGTTGGGAACCTAGAATTATCAAACGACTCCCGAAAGATTATTTTTGAAGTGGCTTGGTCAATGCCGATGTATACCTCTTCAGAAAAAAGGGAGTAAGTCCATCACTATCAGCACCCTTTCTGGCATCCAATGAAGTAATCTTCTCCAGGATCTCTTAGACCGTGAAATGGTGCCCTGACAAAACACTATAAATGTTCTCCGGAACATCAGGTATAAAAATGGTCAGCAAATGCATTGGTTATGTCTTGGGCTGTCTTTCTTGCATGACTTTGTTATTCCAAATACTCAGGAATGCCACTATCCTTTCGTAAGCTGTTGATGTACAACCAAAAGTACTTAATATTAGATGGTATCATCTGTTCTGTATTAGTTACAAACAGCAAGTAGCAGAGATCAATCAAATTCTTTGTTTCTCGCCTAACACCAGTGTATCTTTCATAATCATTTGGTTGGCCAGATCTTTTATATTTTGGTACAGTCTCTGTTTTTGATATATACTATTGAGAACCTACTAAATATAGTACGGGAGGCCACGACCAAAACCCTTGATTATCGCTATCCGTTTAAAATCATAAAAAATAGATAAAACACACTAAACCATGAATTTTTGCCTTATCAACTAGTGTCCGGAAACGGTGCGTTTTAATGGGGCGCCATTTCTGCTTTGCAAAAAATTAAGATGACAAAAATTTATTGCTATTCGTCTGGTTATTGAATAAATCAATTAATATAAGTTCATATTGTAATAAAAATTTTTATATCAGACATCTGCGGTGTTGCACTTTTGTAATATGATAACCGGAAGTTGTATACACATCGGACCTTATAAATTCATCGCTGTCCGATTGAGATATTTTTTAACATACTTGTATGAGTGACTTTATTAGGAAAATAATGTTTTCAGACACTTCCAATGGTGCCAAAGCAAAAAAAAAGGTATTTAATAAAAATTTTAACGGACCTGTCTCACAGCCGGTGATGCTGGTAGAATTTGTCGCTTGCGCGCAAACGCTACCTGCCAGCTGTTTATTTTACAGTTCGACAGCAAGATAACCTTGTCTTTTGGCATCATAATGATTGTAACGTGAAAAAAATGCTTTTGGTGACAAATATCAAAGTCAATGCAATGGCAATGGTCTACAAGTTTGTCTGATTAGCAGCGTGCACAGGTTAATGTGTCTGATATTAGTATTTTTGTGATGCAGAATCATCTTTCTACCATATATACCTGATTTCAGACAAACAGTGATAAGTTTCCCTCCCCCAAAATTTTTACATCTTACGCATTCTCATAAAATTAAACGCACCGGGACATACTTCTGAAAATGGTCTTTTAAGTATCAATTCACCACAATTAACAAAAGAAAATAGTTTTCAGACAGATAGCAAAAAGTTTTTTTTCTTTTGTCATTTTTATTTCTTTTTTAAATTCCCCTATGTACATGCACCACTATTTTTTTCTGATATTCTAAAAAAACATATTATTTACACTATTATTTAATAGCATATCGAAAAGCAGACAGTTTACTATCAGTTTTTATGGTCAGAAACAACAACTTTAAAAATTAATGAAGGGCATAAGCACCACGCAAAATGTCTGAAAATACCGGTTTTCGAATCAAAATAATAAAATTACCAAATCCACAAAGAACTTTGAGGATAGCGATTGTCGAAAAATCCTGGTTGTGGCCTCCCGTACTAATACTAAGTACCTTAGTATCAGACTTAAAAGCAGCAATAAAATATAAAACAAATAAGTAAACAGTCAGTTACTCATACCAAAGAAGCAGCATATAATTAAAGCAGTAGTTACTTCAAAAACTCCCTCTAAAACCTCCAAGTGCAAAACATGGTCCACTCTATTTCAGTAGTTTGGCTTTGATTAACAATCGGTAAAGATAAATTGCGAGGATAAAAAATTTTACTAATAGATACGATAAATAATTTAAAACAATATGATAAAGTCGACAAAGAACTTTATAAATAATCATTAGTTTATGTAGCAATATTAAACAAAAAATATATACAAATCAGCTAAATTTCGAGTTAAAAATAGCAAAATTACATATGTGCGTATGAGCTAACAAGTAATAAAAGCAGTACATAATAACAAAGTTTACTAAATACTATTATTACATTTTGGTAACAAGCTGGGTGAGAAGTAGTAATATCAATAACCTTAATTTGTTTCAGATTTTTTAATTTCACTATATTTTAATTAGATTGTTTCAGTAATAATGAAATAAATAATTCCCTAAAAGTTGGACAAAGGACTTAGTAAGTAATCCTTAATCTTACTGCTTAAAAATAGCAAGACTTAATATAAAATAATTATGGAAACACTCATCATAAAAAATAGCTAAACATTTTAAAAATGGCTCATTTATTTCCACAGAAAAGTAAATTAATAAACACTAAACGGTATACAAAATTGACCATAAAAATGTAATTTAACTTATTAGTGCAGGAGGCGAAGCAAAAATAAAACACATCTTAAAATCCGTTTATACGAAACATATTATTACTGCCAGGATATGTAGATTCGTATGACTGACGAATTTAAATGCTAGAAATAGTCATTTGACGTGACAAGTAGAAAAAGAAGTGTCAAATCAGGTGATTGAGCAGGCCATTTGGAGGAACCTCAGCGACCGGGAGATCAGAAAAGTTGGGATCTATTTGGTAAGCATTGACATTTTTCAATCGAATTTGTCCCATGTCAGCGTTTTTGCAAATCATCGATTTTATCATTTCGAATAGAGTTGTTCGCATTCTCCAGTTTCTTTCAGATCTGAATTCTAAATATATTTTATTGATAGGAAATAGGTACTAACTTTTTAATTAATAAATAAATAAAATGTTGCTGAAGTTTAAATAGTTCATGTCCGTGTACCTATAAACGTTAGAATTTACGTCGCATATACTGTGTTATAACTATCGTAAGTCAATCAACTTATATTAAAGAACCAAATAAGGTAATTAAAAGTCTGCGAAAGAGCCAAATAATATTTTATTTAAGGTTTCATTACAGAAGTAATGTAAGTTATTGTAAACAAATGAAAAAATGGCAGAATAATGTAATGAAAAATATACATATTGCAAATCGAGCAGAGACTATTAGCGAATATTATTCGGCCCATCCTGTAGAACCCAAACTATCGTAACTCAATTAATGCATATTAAAGAACTAAATAAGGCGTTTAAAATTTCGCGAAAGAGTCAAATAATGTCTTATCTAAAGTTGCATAACGCAAAAACAGTTAGTGTAAAAGAATGAAAAAATGCCGGACTAACGACATGAAAAATATACACATCGCAAATCGAGCAGAGACTACACACATAGAAAAGAGTTCTCAAACTGAGGGAATTGACGTTATTCCAAGAGCATATTGACTTTCATATGTGGCAAAAGAATATTACTTTGTGTGGAGAGGAGTATTTCTTCACCTCAGCGGATTCAAATAAAAAAAATATATATCTGGAATTGACCAATCCAATAACTTCGATGCAATTTTCCTCGACACCATTTCAAGAACAGAATTACATCAATAAAAAGTAGGACGATTTTTGATATAAGACCCAAAACTTTTGAAGCAATAGATCGTAGATTTTGAATTGAGATAACTAGTTGCTTAGTTTTAAATGCTATGCTCTTTCCTTGAGACATTTATTTCTTTACGTGAGAAAGCTGTCTCATCAATCCGAGATAAGGAATTTCCAGATAATATTCTCTTTTTGAGAGATCTATTTCCTTACAAGAATGCTCCGTTTGTTCATTACATGAACATTATTGTAGTTCTAAATATCAGTATCTCAAATAGAGAGGATATGGTTACATATCTCAAGGCGGTTTGCTTTGATGTGATATCATGATATCTCGATATGAGACCTTTTTTTCTCAACCCATGGATCTCATGTTCTTTTATTAAGATAAATATATTGTTCTATTGAGAATGTATTTCCTCATTTCAAGTCTAGGTTGAAATTATTTTAAATTAAAAACATTCATAGAAAATAAAAACTTTATTCTACAAACTAATGAAATTATACAAATAAGCCATTTCAATTCATGCATGGCATGTATTGTAAACATAAATATTTACTTATTTTCTACTCACTTTACTAATAAACCATTGACTTAATTTGTCTTCAAATATTAATTGTAGACTCAACTTTGGAATCAATTCTGCTGTCACACTAGTTTTATTACTCAAAGGTCTTAAATTGTCCATATTGAACCCATGTTCTGAAAAATATATCTTGTCTTCATTATAAAAATAAATACCTAGATATATACAGGGTGTTCAGCTAACGATGTGTCTCGGCCATATCTTAAAAGTATTAGTCCTAAATTCATGAGAAAAAAATTATTTAAGTAAATCGACCGAGAGCTGATCACCCTGTATACATGAAATCTTAACGACATTTTTAGGACAGACTGCTCTATTTAAAAAAAAATATATAAAATTGTTAAAAAAAAAATTAATAAAAAAGTTATTTAAACTTCAGAAAAAATATAAAAATATCAAAAGAAAGAAAATTGCTGTATATCTAAAAATTTCAAATTGCCAAAATGCCCGACTTTCAACTGTCAAGTCGTTAAGAGCTAAAACAACAGTGAATGGCTATTGATTTGTTTTAAAGATACAGGGAAGGTCAAAAATAAGCCCATGTTCAGTCTTCGCTGTAACACCTTGTACATAGTACATATCACAATTATTATTTCAAAGCTTCATACTTTCCAAGATATTTTAATGGATACTTAAAATTTGCGCCATCTTATCCATACTAAGAAAATAGAAATAAAACTAATCAGCAAATTCCCTGAAAACTTTTCAATGAAGTTGTCGGGGATCCACAAGATTTTAACAGGCCCTCCATATTAAGATTTGTTATTAATGTTTACTGAAAAAAAGGTAAAAAGTAGAAGAAAGCATATTCAGTTCACATCATTCATGTTCAACTTTTTTCTTATTTGTACTTTTCTTGTATGAATAATATTGAAACACCCAGAAATATTATTAGTTCTGTTTAGTAGTATACTTAAATACCCAAACTGTTTAAAAAACCAATTTCGAAAAACTTCAATCTTGCACTGAAATTTTGCAGCTTTGTGAAACGCATTTAGGTAAACAAAATGGAGTCAAAGGTCGAAAATGTGCAGTGATGCGAGCCATGAAAATCTTAGGATTTATATCACATCACATCAGCACCGAATTTGAAGGCCTACGAACAGGGTTTTTGTTAAATATAAAAAAAATCCCACCTTTTATAGAGTCCACAAAAGAAAACACACATAAATCCCTCACGGGAACACGTTGTAGGTATTATACACAGCAGAGCACGCCGCAAGACAAATACAAAATTAACAAAATACACGTCAAACTGCCGATTCACAACGCATTCATAGCAGTCTTTTTGGCTCGTCGATTCAATTGAATAGACGAAGATGGGCGGCATAACGTACCAGATTTCTACGTACCACTTTCTTAAACTGAGAGCAATTATCCTCCAAACAAAATAATATTCTCTCAGCAGAAACACATGTTTGAGTTAGAAATGAAAACAAATAATTTTTCCTCGAAGTCGTCGGATCTCGAAACGAGGAATGCGGGTTCTCAGTTTAAAAAACATGGTATTTGATATGTAGATGCTCAAATCAAGCACCTCTTACTTAATTTCGACGTTGAAATCCCAATCTGAACTTCACATGTTCTTATGGTGAGGAAAAGTATTTCAAAATAAATATTTATTTCCTCATAAGGAGAGGAATGATCTGAACTCCTCGCTGTTTTTAGATCAAGAGATCTTTTCTATGTGTGTATTACCGAATACTATTCGGCCCATCCTGTAGAACCCAAACTATCGTAACTCAATTAATGTATATTAAAGAACCAAATAAGTCGTTTCAAATTCTGTGAAAGAGCCAAATAAGATCTTATCTAAAGTTTCATAACGAAAAAATAGCTAGTGTAAAGGAATGAAAAAATGCCAGACTAATAACGTGAAAAATATACACATTGCAAATCGAGCAGAGACTATTTCCGAATATTATTCCGTCCATCCTGTTCCTGTAGAACCCAAACTATCTTAACTCAATTAATTAATATTAAAGAACTAAATAAGACGATTAAAATTCTGCGAAATAGCCACATAATATCTTATCCAAAGATTCATAACGCAAAAGTAGTTAGTGTAACGGAATGAAAAAATGCCAGACTAATGACAATGAAAATATACAGATTGCAAATCGAGCAGAGACTATTTCCGAAAATTATTCTGTCCATCCTGCAAAACCCAAATTAACCTAAACTATCGTAAGTCAATTACTTTATATTATATTTCCAAATAAGGCTTTTGAAATTCTGCGAAATAGCCAAATAATATCTTATCTAAAGTTTCATAACGAAAAAATAGCTACTAAAACAAATTCAAACATGCCAGAATAATGACATAAAAATATACACGTTGCAATAATATATTAATATTATTCGGTCCATCCTGTAGAAGTAGATAACCGTGCCAATACATATTCACCTTCCACCTGCACACATACACACATATTTTCAAACATATTACACAATTTTAATTACCTTGATAATTTTAAACTAAATTTTTTTGAACTCCTCCCCTACGGCATGCGCTTTTCAAGCCCGTTGGTCGAGAAAATAACCCACTCGAATCCTGCGGCCAATCAACGTAGAACGGGGTGGAGCCTGGGTGGTACTGCGAGATACCCGACTGTAACAGTACGCTATCTGGCGGAACTTTTTGTACCGAACTAGAGCTTTGGTACAGCGGAAAAAGATGCTGTGTTAGTATAATCCGTGCGGTTCCCCGTTGATATACCGAGTGATGCGTCTAAGGTAGTACCGCGAGTGAGATGACGCGCGTATTAAAAACATTAAAGTTTCCTTCGTGAGGATTTTTTTTTGGGTTCTGTTGATGTGGACCAATGGATTATGATGCGGCTGCTAACTATGCTATTGTAGGTAAATCGAGGAGTTATTTGTGATTTTTTATCGAACAGAATTATTTTGTATGTTAGGCTCTTACGGCTCCTAAATTATTAGAGCTATGCCTAGCTGCGCTAGATTCATTCTAAGTTCAAAATATCCTCTAATTTTAATATTTCATAGCGTTCAAATTGCTTAAAAAATGCGGCATTTTTGATTTTTTTTTGCAAATTGTGAAGTCAGCGTCTGTGCTTTCATATGTCCCAGCTTATGTTGAATATTAATTTTCTGCCATTTTTAGAGCTGAAAAATATATACCTACCAACATTGCGATTAAAGAGTATTTGGCATTTTTTTGGTGAATGTTTACTTTTCAGTAGTATTCCCGATTTTAATTATTTTTTGCTACAATTATTGTTTTTCATTCCTAGATTACGAAAGTCAAAATGTTCGATGTTATTGCATGCATAAAAATTTGCAAACCGAAATGTCTACCATCCAAACAAAATTCAGCAAGCTTTATCAAGTATATAAAGTTCGTAATTAACTAAACAGTTCATTGTAAAAGTTAACATCTAGAGTAGAAATCCACTCGTATAATATTGCGTAAAACTCTTAGGAGATAGCAACAACCCAATAAGCAAGCAACCTCTATCTCCCATAGGTATTAAAAATATTAATTTTTTTAAGGAATTATTATGTTTTATAATTTGTGAAGGAAGAAATGCTCTCAATAAAGGGCCATGTAGTGCAGCCATTTAAGCCCATTTATTTTTTACTATTTGTCTGAATGTCTTAAAGAACGTTTTTAAAACCGCCAATTGTTCCTTTATGCGGACTATCTTCTTTGGAAAACCCAAGCGATGGCTTAAAGGGAAAAGAGGCCTTGGGTCGTCTAGTTTCGTGTTGTGGGAAAAGGGTTTTGCTTTCAAATTTTTATTAGTGTATTACTAGTAATTATGCTGGAAATAAAAATTTTACCCCCCCTCGTGGCGTTATAAAGATCATAGCTCTAATACCTATTTGGGAAATAAAAGGCATTGGAATTATTATAAGCTTCAAACTGTTAATTGAATACCTTATCGAAAAAAAAAAATAGAATAAACCAAAAACAAAATCTAGTTCGAGGCTAACCTATATTGATCGAGATTGTCCGATAAACTGTTTTAAGGTATTTGTCCTTTATGCCCCTTTAGGGATCTAAGAGACATTCCAGACTCACAAAATTTTTTGAACACTAAAGGGACTGACATTAGATTTAATGAACATTTTCCAGTTCTCTTTAGAAATCTAAATTACAGCTAAGACTCGCCTTTTTGTAGAATGGCTAGGTTTTTCTAACTCAGTGATAATAATATTGATTATTTTGAATGGACTGTATCTACTTATAAGTTTAGGATAAAGACAGATTTTCTTTGTAAATGTAGATCATATGTAAACAATTAGTAAGTGATCAAATAGGTATTTCTGTGTCTTTTATTTGTTATTAGTAACTATGCTAGAAATAAAAATTTTACTCCCCTTCGTTGCGTTATAAAGATCATAGCTTTAATAATTGTCTGGGAAATAAAAGACGTTGGAGTTATTATAGGTTTTAAGTTGTTAATTAAATCTCTTATCGATAATGTAATAAACCAAAAAATCTAATTCCTGGGCTAACCCAAACTAACTCATATTGATTGAGAGTGCCCGATAATTTTTTTTGTGGTATTTGTATTTAATGTGCATTCAGGAATATAAGGGGCATTCCTGACTTAACGATATTTTTAGAACACTGAAGGGGTTGCTATATAATTTTAGAGGAAAATATAACTTTATATTAACAATAGAGTCTTTCGATTTAATGAACTTTTTCCAGTTCCTTTGAGAAATATAAATTACAGCTAAAACTAGCTATTTTGTAGGCTGGCTAGGCTTTACTAACACACATTGATAAAAATATTGATTATTTTGATTGGAGTGTATCTACTTATAAGTTTAGGAAAAAGTAAGATTTTCCTTGTAGATGCAGATGATATCATATGTAAACAATAATTAGTAAGGGATCAAATAGGTATTTCTGTTTCTTTTATTCGTTAATAATAACTAAGCTAGAAATAAAAATTCTACTCCCCCTCGTTGCGTTATAGAGGTCGTAGTATTAATACCTGTTTGGGAAATAAAAGACGTTGGAATTATTATAGACTTCAAGTTGTTAAATAAATCTCAATTCAAGAATAAAATAAATAAAAAAAATCTAATTCTAGGTTAAGACAAACTAATCTACATAGATCGAGATTGTCCGCCAATTTTTTAAGGGGTCTTCAGCGATATAAGAGGCATTCCTGACTTAACAATAATTTTATAACACATTTCCTAGAAAAATGTAATTTATTATATTAATTAATTAAATTAATAGGAGAGGCTGTCGATTTAATGCACTTTTTTCAGTTTCTTTATTATGGCTAAAACTCGCCATTTTGTAGAATGGCTAGGATTTTCTAACACTGAATGATAATAATATTCATTATTTTGACTGTATCTACTTATAAGTTCAGGATAAAATCAGATTTTCCTTGTAGAGGTACATCATATGTAAACAATTAGTAAGTGATCAAATAGGTATTTCTGTTGCCTTTATTCATTAAAATTTAAATTTTTTGCTGTACTTTTGTATCCATTAAAGAACTATATTACGAAGAGAGTGCCTTAGTGGACTTTAATCCGAGAATATTTAAAAATAAGAAATCCTCACAAACAATCCTCGTAAAACCTAAAATCAAATAGAGAAATCCATTTATATTATCTTACTTGAATTGAACTTTTAGAATAGCAACAGTCAAGTACGCAGACAACCTCATTCTTAAATGTTTCAGCTGTTTTAAATATTCTTTTTATTTAAATGTTAAAAAAAGATCTTTTACCCTGAAAGATTCATCAGTTACGAGAAGATTGGCAGAGTTTAGCGTGAGGTCTACCGAAAGAGAAAATTTGCCACTAGTCAATCTAAAAGTGCTTCTACAATTGGCCTTGCTCATGTTGAAATTAGGCTGCTTGAGAGTATTAATTAAACAATGTTTCTCTGTTTAAATTAAAAAAAATTGTTTCTTAAATCATTGCAAGACCTTAAATAAAAACCGAAGGAATAGTAACGGTTAAGTACGCAGACGATGGTGTAACTCATGGAAATTCTTTTCCATATCGGATATGAATCCACGTACACGCGTACCCAATAAACAGTTCACTATTTGCTTAAATACTTAAATTGCAGTGAATGCATTGTAAAAAAAGAGTTTTATGAAACACATCACAAAATGTTTTGGAAAGCATATATATTGTATTTTCAATGTAAACTCACTAATTTTGGTGAACATTTGCCCGCAATTCTTTCATTAATTAAAGACACCCCATTAAGCATAAATTGATAGTAAAAATTCACTGCAAGTCCTACTCTAAGCAAGTAAGCAGGTACGGTTCAACAATTCTTCAGAGAAATAATATTTTTATTTGAAATTTTGTAAAGACAGGTTGGTGTGATTGATTATAAAAAAATGTGGCTGCATAAGTTAGAATATAAAACTGAAATTAAAATATTTCTACGAGCATTGCCATAACAAATACTTAAAATGATGCACCGGAAAGAGATAAATCTGGGAATGTAGGAGCGAAACCACCTATATTTATTTATTTATTTATTTAATAATGGCATATGCTCAATTTCGATTAAATTTTGGTGCATTTACTCTTTTCTTGAGTCGCAGATTACAAAAATCATAGAATATTTTGCCATTCCAGTCCCTGCGATTTTATTCTTAATTTTGTATGAACCTTTTTTATATAAAATAGTTGATAACTACTATCTTACACGAGGCGTACCAAATAAATTCGGCTGGTCGGGTTGGTGTAATCAATGCAGATATTTAAATTTGATTCTAAGTTTGCGCTTAATCAATTAGGGTAAGCAAAAAATCAATTTTATCGAGCTAAATATTATATTCATAAAATACGACAAAATCGAGAAGATAATTGCGAAATCTAATAGACGTCTCTGAAAGAAATCGAATTTATATTTTCACTTTAAATTTAAGACCTACCCTTGGAAAAAATTAGATATAACCAAATAATAGCTCCACTTGTTATGTAATAACTAGAGTAAAGATAATTAGCAAATAATAGTTTACTAAAATTTACAAATTAAAATTTCCAAAAATTAATACTAAATATGCATGTACAGAGTATTTAATCACTATAATAGAGAGTACCAGTTAAAGATAATTATTTTGATTGATCAGATCAAAATTCAACTTACGTTAACTAAATTTACATATAGATAAAGTAACTTGGCGATAAGGTAAATGTATAATAAGGTAAATTAATGTACAATAAGATAAATATACGAGATACGGTAAAGATAAGATAAATCTACGAGGTACGGTAAAGGTAAGATAAAGCAAACCAGTAGTGTCTTGAAGCCGGTACCATCTATCCGTATCCTGCTAAAGCAGGACGCCCACTGAATCGGCACAGACCGGCCAGCACGGCCGGCATAAGTTGCTATGTACGTTATTAAATGAGGCAGCGCCCATTTAATCGGAACAGCGCGGAACGGCATCTCGTTTAATAACGAATGCCGGCAGTGCTGGCCGTGCCGAGCCGGTCTGTGCCGATTCTGTGGGCGTCCTGCTTTAGTCTACCGGAGATAGACAGTACTATACTATAGTAATTATTGCCATACTGACTAGCCGTTATACGGCGAAACGCGTCTATCGATGGGTCGGCAGGTGAAAAAGAACGGAAGGTACAGAAGGTACAAACTTTCTGAGGCATTTGTCTAGGTTCACCTGACATACACAGGTCAAGTAGTAGCCAATAATTACTATAGTATAGTCCTGTCTATCTCCGATAAATTTAGCAGGTTACGGATAGATGGCACCGGCTACAACACACTACTGGTTTGAATTTCAATGGGTTTGTTTAAAGCCTCAAGTACCGTTCTTTCATCTGCTGACCCTATAGCCATACTGACGAGCCGTTATACGGCGAAACGCGTCTATGAATGGGTCGGCAGGTGAAAAGGAACGGAAGGTACAGAAGGTACGAACTTTCTGATGCATTTGTAAGATAAAGCTCCTAAAGTTAAATTTTCGAAATGTTGGTTTTTCTGTTGTTAAAAAAATCAATGAATGATGAATTGTGAAAACATTTCTAAAAAAGATCACTTATCTCTATGGGTTTCCAGATGACCAGAATGCTCAGCTAACGCTTCTTCAGCAGAGTGGTTTCATAAACACGGAGTCATCCCGACCATTTAATTTCCACTTCCCAATCAACAATTACTTTGTTACCACCAGGGTAGGATCTTAGGAATGGAACTGCGTCCTGGAATCTCCAGGCGCTCTTCTACAGTCTCCTCATTAGGCCATATGAATTTAGATTACATTGATCAACTCGAACCAGAGTTCAAACTCAAGAATCCATTGAAGTTAGAATCAAAATTAGAATTAGTGAAGAGTGAGAGTTAGAGTTTGAGTTAGGATTTGATTTTGAATTAGAGTTTGCTTTTGAGTTAAATTTTGAGCCTGAAATAAAATAAAACGTACAACAGACGTGTCAAAATGGCGTCCTCGTGCTGCTAAAAAAACTCGTCCATCACTGTAAATAATTAACTGTTGGTCTGGCTCTCCTTCAGGTTTCGGCTAATCCATCCTAAGATGCCATAGAGTCAAAAGTTACTACAAAAAGCCAGCCTAGCTGCACATCAATTACCAAGGAATTATAACATTTCGCCCTACGTCGCTCGACTACCACCTTTTAGGCCTGAAGGTCTAGTCAAAAGGGACTCGTGATTCAGCTATGATCGGTTTTATTTACTTGCTCTAAAAAAAAACTGATTTTCGGACGATGAACACGAAATCAAATCAAGCCATCTGACTTGACGCAAGGCCAATTCAAATGCTGCTGACTAAGTAAAGACGAATTCAATTCCTAATAAGAAAATTCCATAACATTTCAATAAAATATTCTTCAGAAACATTCAGAATTATGTAACTGTTAAAACAAAACACCAATTATGTCTGAAACTAATGAAAACCTGCAAAATTGACGCCCAATATACACTCGATATTACTGGTTGTCTATATTGTATCGCCAATTATTCGAATTAACTTCAGAATACCCGAAACTCAGTAGCGTAGACAAATCAATTAACATTAAACTGGGGAGTTCCAATGGCATACTAGATTATATTGAAGTTTTTAAATGTATGAAAATAAATTATTTTTTGTAGATGTAAACGAGAAAAGTGATACAGAAAATTCATGAATTACTGACGGAAAGAGCGTATTCAAATGATTGTTACACTCAATTGTTGAAAAATTCATTAAGGAGATAATGATTGTTATTTAAAAGGCAGAGTATGTCATGGCGCATTGCTCAACAAACTGCCGTCTCTCTGCAGCTCGCTTGCCAGTTTCCTTAAGAACCGATCTCTGCACGTTGCAGTTGATGGACACATTCACCATTAATGCGGGAGTGCCTCAAGGCGCAATACTGTCACCAACACTATTCCTCATCTATATCAATGACCTGCTGACCGAAATCAATTATTGTTTACAGTTTTGCAGATGACAGTACCCTTATCTCCCAATTTAGATCAGAAAAACTTTTACCAGCGAGTGAGACTTATCACCGCATATAGGATCAAATTACAACAATTAATCAAGATCTGGAGAAAGTGCGAACTTGGGGCGACAGGAATTAGGTTCAGTTCAATGCATCAAAATCCCAAGCAGTCACGTTTACCAAGAAAGCTAATACGGCGGGCCCTGATATCATTATGACAGAATCGATCATTCCTTCATCCTCGTCAATTGAACTACTGGGTGTCTCGGTCAACAGCAATATGTCCTGGCATGAGCACGTCGCTAAAATTAGATTTAGATAATAGATTAGATAATTTAGAATACACTAAAAAAGTAAAGACAATAGCGTAAAATTTTGCAAAATGTAGCGAAATTTACATTTTTATTAACAGGATGTAAAATTTGGCCAAACGCAACAAAGAAACTTGTATTGGATCATTGATTCGCAAAATATACGATGTAGGCACACTCTTACTATTTGTTTGAATAATTATGTTGCTCCACACGGTGGAAACAATGTGAATAATGGGAAACTGCATAATTCAAATTTTTCTTGTAACGGTTGTGACGTCAAGTAGCTCGTTTGTCGTCGCGCCTGACGGACGGCAGAGCAGGAAACGTCTTAGCTTCCATTATTATTATTAATATTAAAGCACAGATTAAAGTACAAATCATCACGAATTATAACAAACATCCTGGCAATTCAACGACAAGCAGTAATAAACGTATATATTTTAATACTTGTGGCTGCCGATGCCACACTGGCTTCACTGACATTTTAAGATAATATGTCAATGACTACTTTCCGATCGAACGAGCGGTGTGACGTCACGTGTCGTTTAAAATGAGTAGCTTGCGGTCACAACTTTAATTTTTTATTGCAAATTAAATATTGCGATTTAAGGGCTGATATTTGGTGTGTGCTGTCTCTATAGGTAGGCCAATATATTAAAGAAATAAAAAAAAAATTTCAAGTTCCCTATTGCTAGAAAAGTAATTTTATGAAAAGCACCGCAAAATATTTTGGAAAGCAGCATATATTTCAAAGCAAAATTCAGTTATCTTGCTGAATTTTTTTTTATCAATTTGTATTAACTAAAACAGCCCTAAAGCTTAAATCAATAGTAAAAAATCACTTGTGTAATATTGTGTTGAACTCTAAGGAATAACAACAGCCAAGTAAGCAGGCAACCTCACTCTTAATTGCTGAAAATGTTTTCACAGAGATGATTATTTTCATTTTAATATTTGTAAAGAGAGATTGGTAAAACTAAAAAAAAAATGTGGCAGCGTAAGTTAAGAGGCAAAGAACTGAGAGGAAAAATATGTCTACGATCATAAAAAAATTCTACGATCATTGCCATAATAAAGCTTTAAATGATGATAAAAAATATATAAGGATACACTGAAAAAACTGTCTATGTTCCTTCAAACAGCCTGGCTGCACAGTTAGAAATCAGAATAACGTCATTACATATTTCAACAAATATTTACTTTAATAACGGCATATTACTGCGTTTTCGAATCGGAGATCAATGGAATATTTTGCGTAGCCAATCCAGGCGATCTTCGTCTTAATTTTTCATCAACGTTTTTACCCGTAATAGTTTATTATATTTGCGAGATTTTGATTCGTAATTCAATTAGTGTTAATGAACTGCTTTTCCAAAAGTTAATTGTTTTCTTCGTCGAAGTACCAGATGTAATAATAGGCTCGAATTCGTTTTTACCATTTACACCAAAAATGTTTGTTATTAAACGTACATCCTAGGATAGGACATTGGACATGTTCTTTCTATCTACACTACACAGGAACATTAATACAGTCGTGTGAAAGATAAGTTCTAATTATTGTAAGGAAGAACCTTGCAATAATTGGAGACTTAATCTCGCGTGAATTGTATTTTTGGAACAGGAAATATATAATATCGAATTGTCTATGTCGAAAGACTCAAGAACAAAAAAGTGGCACTAAGCTGAGGGTAACTAGGAATGGCAAGGCCGAAATGGTCTATATACCGAAAAATTGGCATTAAGCCGAACGTAATTTTAGGGACGATATCCACGCCCACGCAGCGAGTCTGTTGAAGCGAACCTAAAAACTGACTTTTGTTAAGGGATGAGGTGAGTGCTAAGGTCGCTGAGTGTATGAAATTAAGTGGGGTAAGCGCTTGCTTTGATTGGATCCTTCTTAGGGGCCATATTTGAAAGTAGGTCGTTCTAGATAATCCGTGACTTGATTATTAGAGTGGAAAGGGTGAATTTCGGTTAACAGATCGGAAACTGACAAAGGATTTGATGCGAGTTGCAAGTTATATTTTCTTGGAAATTACTTGTCGCTGATTTTGCCGAACTGTCCGTTACGGCGGAGCACTTTGATAGTTTAACGTTTAACGGTTATAATTTCTAGGAAGAATGTATTGCGCTCTAAGCATATATTTCTGCTTCTTATTATTTTAATATAAATAGGAGTTGAATAGCATTTTATTTGGCAGCTAAAAGGGCTAATAATATAGTTCGGGTGCACGTTATAAACTATCATTTCACCTGCTGAGACTCGTTTCACAACATAGTTGATAATCATTATCTTTACACAAGGCGTGCCAGATATTTAGTTCATGAACTAAATGACTTCACGCATGTTTTTCGGTTGGACGTATCAAAATATGACTCTAAAATTTGATTTAGTCAATCAAAAAAAACTAAATATTAACTAATTATTTTATAACAGAAATAAAGGCAAATTAAGTCTTTAATTTAAGACCTTGCGAGCTATAATTCAAGAATGATTTCTGTTTTTCCATTATTATATGTGGTTTATTTCTTTAAATACTATACTATAGTTAAGATAATGTTATCTTGCATTTTCAGAGAATTCAAGTAAAATTTACAAATACACTAAGAAAGTAAAAAAAATATCGTAGTAAATGTAGAAACGTTTATATTTTAGTTTGCAAGATGTCAAATTTGGCTCAACGCAACGACAAAAACCTGTATTTAATTATTAATTCGCAAAGCACACGATGTAGATTCACGCGTGCCCAATCAAAAGAGTCTACTCAATGATTAAAAGATTAAATTTCTCCATCCTAAAAAGCAATTTTATGAAAAACATCTCGAAATAATTTGTAAAGTATATATATGTCGCAATAAAAGCAAAAACTGAGTAATTTTGCTGAAATTCTGCCCCCAATTCTTTCATCAGTTAAATACCTCTAAAGTTCCAAATCATAATAAAAATTAACTTGTATAATATTCACTACCTTTATTTCGACAGTTTCAAGGGCACTTGACAATGAAGCCACTTTAAATTGAATCTCATTCAGAATGTTTTATTCATAAATTACGAAAGTGGCTTAAATTCAATTTTCTCGGTTTACGTAAGTTATGTTAGTTTATAGAACAAACCTTAGGTCGCTGCTATAAATGAACCCCGAGTAACGCGTTTAAAATATACTTTAAGTGGTAAAAACCATGTACATGTAAAATATTGAAAACGATTACTTACTTTACTTGCTACTAAATAATAAAATAGTAATCAAAAACTAACCTCGTTATTTTGAATACATCAGGTGAAGATATCATTTCTTATTTATCTGAAGTTAGACATAATTAAATCTTTGTTTATACCGTGATCTGTATTCCAATTAGTGTTGATATAGTCATTTTTAGACTGAATTGAATTTGAAACGGCTTTATTATCACATTCAACCGGGTTTAACCCTATTGAAACAAACCTAATGACCCAGTTGAATCATGAGGAATAGCAATAACCAAGTAAGCAGGAAACCTAGGTTGGTAGTTAGGCTAAGGCGCATCTAAATGTTTAACTAGGAATATATCAGTGATTTTTGAACATTGAAATTTAGAAACATACCTCAGATAAGAATATAGTGGAACTTAAAAACAAAAGGTATTAATGGAAGGAAGTTTTGACACTACCTTACCAAAACTAATATCGGGAATCCAATTAGACTATTCAAATTTTCAACAATCTAAAGACATTTAGTTGAGTTTATGGTATCGCCCATAACTGATCAGAATATTTCTATATCGCCTAGATTATCAGTCAGTCAGTTTTAATCTACGGCCTATATCTTTTAAGAGATTGTCTAATTTCTGTTTGGAAATAGCTTTAACTAAACCTTGAATTCTTGAGGTTCTGACCAATTGCATTTAGTCATAAAGTACGAAAAATAAGCAGTATCTACTAAACAAAACTAAACAATAAAGATACATCAAATCAATGAATTTACCTGTGAAGTAAATATATGTATATAGCCGGTAAATATCTACAGGAGAATCCGAAGTGAGCTCATTTCGGGATCTGTATTAAGGCGACAAGTCAAATTTACAAATTGCGATGTCTACTGCCATAAGGCTTATAGCCAATCACAGTAAAAGCGTATGGTTTAAGTAGATAGACGCTATACGCTATACAAGAATGAATCAAATAATTATAATAACATTAGGAAAATAAATTCTCTACTCGACATAATATGAGAAATTATAATGAAGAAAATAAGTATCTCTAAGCAAATACGATAAGAAACAGGAATAGATATGATATACGATAATAGATGACTCAGACCTGTTTATCGGTAAGTTCTATAAGCAAAAACGGCAAAAAGATAGCAGACGACCTACAGTCGCTCAACGGAAAGTTCATTAATTTCCTCCCTTGGTCTGAACATCTGTCATCGACATTTTCTATCTCGAATCTAAAGAGGTCCTGGTTCTATTTAACCAAACAGTTGTCTTTGCCGAAGTGATACGACCACATGGCAGCTTCGCAGGAAACGCCGGTGGATTCCACGTCCGCAAGACCCAATTTTATTTCTGACCTTACCGCTAAATACCGTTTTTATTTAATGAACTTACCGTTAAACGACTGTAGGTCGTCTATTTTCATATACCATACCTCCGATCCTTATTGTTTTATTTAAACTATTAATAATTTTAACTCTTCAATATAGACACATTAATATGTAACAAATATTTTTTTATAGGAAGGGTAACCACACTATACGTCAAACATCTTTATCGGAAAAAACGGCCAATAATTTCAGAAAGTATACCTGGTTGTATATTTGCCAGTTAGCCTCGCGATAAAATCAGGCGGTAATTAGACCTGATGGTCGAAAATAATAACGATAATTTAAGATATTGTAGACTCGTCGTTTTTGACGTCCAACACGTTTGAAGCATGCAGCGACTGAGACTCATCACCGCAGACAGGAGCAGATTACAGCAATTAATCAAGACCTGGAGAAAGTTCAAACTTGGGGCGACCGAAATTTGGTCCAGTTCAATGCAGCAAAGACCCAAGCAGCAACGTTTACTAAGAGGGTCAATACAGCGGGCCCTGACATCATTATGGCAGGATCGACAATTCCTTCATCCTCGTCAATCGGGCTGCTGGGTGTCTCGGTCAACAGCAATATGTCGTGGCATGACCATGTTGCTAACATCGCAAAATCAGCCTCCCAGAAGCTTGGTGCGCTATTTCGCAACAAAAAACTCTATACACCGCAGCAGTTGCTCTTGCTGTACAAAGCGCAAATAAGACCGTGCTTAGAATATTGCTCACATATCTGGGGTGCCGCACCAAAGCATACCCTAAAGCTGCTGGATTCCATTCAGAAGAGGGCTGTGCGTCTCGTCGGGGATCCGGAGTTGACCCGGAATCTGGATAGTCTGGAACATCGCAGACATGTGGCCGATATGTCTCTGTTTTACAGATACTTTCACGGCAGATGTTCCCAGGATTTGGCCCGCATCATCCCGTCCCTGGCAACTCCTGTCAGACAGTCCCGACAGACGGCAGGAGCGCACCAGTTCGTCGTACAACTAGAAACACCTAGAACATCGCTTTACCAGAACTTCTTTGTCTGGCGCACTGCATCACTGTGGAACTCACTTCCAGGACATCTGTTTCCCACTAATTACAACCTACAAATATTTAAGAACCGTGTCAATCAACATCTTCGCACACACACCGCTCGTCGACCGCCATAGGATTTCCCTTTAGTGTGTGTACCAATGCCATAAAAAAAAAAGGAAGAAAAAAGGAGAGAAGGCCAAGGAACCCGTCAATTCCAAAAAAGTATACCTACGACATCCGTAAAGAGGGCGCTCTAAATGGAGCCAGGACGCTTTGAGAGACTCGGAACAGCATTCCTTGATATTGGTGGACTGTACTTGAAAGTAAGGTAGCGAGATTATCGACAACACAAATCGACCAATAAAAACAAAAATCGCACCATTGGGTTTTGTAACATTCGCAACGCTACAGCATGCAACAGGAAAACTAAGAAATTAACAAATACGAATATTTCACTCTTTAAACAAAAATTTGTCAACGAGGCTCAAAAATTTAAGTGGTGGAAAATAAACGATCATAAAATGAGAGTTTCGCGTTTAAATCAATCTTTGTATAAAAATTTCGATATAATTCAAATAATCCAAAAAGAACAATACAATTTATACAATGGCGAGGAAATCTTCATAAATTAAACCCCACCTAAATTAATCCAAACTCATTGCATTCTTCCGAAAACTAAATTTAATAGGCTTATTAGAATTCCTATTTCTCTTAATGACTATTTATATAGCCATTGAGTCTTAAAACGCGTGTCAAAATCCATTTGAGTGCAAAGCAATGCGTTCTTAGAACCGTATTAGAGCCTTAAAGCTTAAAACGAGTCACTTCTTATTCCTTGAACCCGTTGACAGTTTCTTGCTCTCGCGTTTCCGTTTCTCTTCACCTCAAAATTGCATTATTTTAACTCGGTATTTTCCATTTTTATTTTAGTGATTTGAAACCAAGAAAGTACTATACAACTATAGTATTCTTAAGACAGAGTTGAAGTATCTGGTGCCAATACTGGCCACTACTGATATTACGAATATTTATAGTTGTTGGTCTTTGCAGAAAAGTTCCTTTTGGTAGAAGATAATCCAAACTAACTCATTTATCAGTTCAGTTAATGACGTGACAGGGTTGTGTCTTATGTTGGACATAACTGCATTAATTCGACACTATCAGTCGTCTAAATCTGCCAATGAATTATTTCTGTGGGCCACATAGTACTGGTACTACTGCTCAATATTAATTCTGAAACTGATTTCCAAGGGATAAGCGCGAAGACGACGACGTAGTCGGAACCGGGGATTTAGTCTGCAAAACATTCTCACCCTCGATTTGTTGTGCCCAAGTTTCGACTTATTGGTTTTACACGATTTGTTGAATTAATAATAGAAAGATAAGTGATTTATGTCTATATTTAAGGCCCCTAAAACATTATATAAAAGACTAGTAGATATTTAAGCAATTAAAGATCTAAAAGTCTTTTAGGGTATTTTTTCAAAGCTACTTTTTAAAACTCTTAAGCTAACATAGAAGCTTCGTTAAAGCTTTTTGGGTATCTCTCATAGAAAACCTTTTTTAAGACCTAAAGTTCGTAAATTGCTTAAAGGCTTTATCCCAATGCTTTTACAGGGCTGTTCCAGCTTTTTATTAAATTGTAACGACTTTAAGTCGCGAAGCTTTTATTCTTGCTATTTTAAAGACTTCATAAAACCGAGAGAAACAACAAATAAAATTTCAAATGTTACTTGGAGGTCAAGCTTATTTTATAAAGCTGAAGTTATTGAATATATTTTCCAAACGAGATTTTATTTATCATTTAAATTTTAATAACGAAGGGTTCTTGTAATGAATTTCAGAAAGGAAGAATATTATTTAACGGATGCCCTTTACCGGGTGCGAAAAATCGCGCTCAAATTATTTAAAAGAAACTCTTGCAAACGTTTAAAATAATAACGCAGTCACTTTTTTTAATATTATGCACGTTCAACTCTAGGAGACATCAACAGACAAGTAAACAGCTAGCCTCATCTCCAATATTGAAGCTATTTTATATTTCGTGAAGATAAATGAAAGACTCATGAATTACGAAAAGCCTATATTGGAAAGATAGAATTGAATGGCGCTTAAATAAACAAAAAATCAACAATACTCTCCTCAAAATTAAAAAATTAATTATTAATTAAAACATTAATTTAAAACTGAAAATTAAAAGTAGTAATTCGCCTTTATAATATTATTTGTATTGAACATTAAGAGATAACAACAGACGAGCAAGCAGGCAACCTCATTCTCCATTGTTAAAAAATTTCTTTATTTAGGGGATTATTCTAATTTTAATTGAAAAGTTGAAAAGAGGTTTATTTCCATAAATATTCAAGAATTACGAAAAGCCTGTATTAGAAACGTATAATTTGATGACGCATTTACTTAGCGCGAAAGCTTGCCCTTAGTGAATTGAAATTTTTCCTAGTACTGCCTGTTTTCTTCGGATTACGCCGGCTTAAAAAAAATCAACAATCCACGAACTTACAAAATTAATTATTAGTAAAAATATTTATTGAAAAATCAAAATTAAAAATAGAAATTCGCTTTTATAATATCATTTGTATCGAAATTTAAGAGGTAGGTAGGTAAATTATATGCATTAAACTTTAACGGACCACAACAGTCGAGCAATCAAGCAACTTCATTCTTCACTCTTGTGTAACTATTGGAAATATTCTTCAATTAGAGGATTTTTCTAATTTAAAGTTTGTGACGAGTGGTTACTGTCCATAAATGCTCATAAATTATGGAAAAGTCATGTGGCGTTGGTATAATTGGCCAGTAGTAAATATAATTTTTTCTTGTACTGCCTAGTTCTTGTTCAAACAACATCAAGAGAAAATATCAAAACCATAATTGAAGATACTCTCATCACATATATAAAATTCGTTATTAGCAACACAAATTAAAAAATATATAAAAATTTATATTATTATATGGAATTAAACTTTAAGAGATAACAACACTCGTGTAAGCAGGTAACCATATAACTATTGTAGCTGCTGAGAGCATTTTTGATTTAGACAATTATTTATATCCATCAATATTCATGAATTACGTAAAAATCATAAATTGTAATTTATAGAGTGCAAAAACTGGCCAACAGTATTTTTTTTCGTAGTACTACCTGGTTCGTTCAAACTACATCAGTAGAAAATAATTATTAAATCAAAAATATGCTTGTCATACATACAAACTTGGTAATTAGTAGCGCAAATTAAGATAGAAAAAAATGTATGATGTTATACGAATTGAACTTTAAGAGATAACAACAGTCGAGCAAGCAGGCGACCTCATTATCCACTACAACTGTTAAATACGCCTTAATTACTGTCCATAATATATATAAATCATTAAAAAGGCATATAGGGTTAGTATCATTTGACAACGCATTTATCAATTAAGAAAACTGGTCACCAGTAAATATAATTTTTTCCTTGTATTGCCTGCTTCTTGATCAAACACCATGATTTTAATTTTGATATTTCAAAATCAAAATCGTAAATGCTCTCATCACAAAAAATATAAAATCGTTATTAGTAATAAAAATTAGAAATAGAAATAAATGTATAATATTAAATGAAATGAACTTTAAAAGATAGCAACAGTCGAGTAAGCAGGCAACACTCATGAGCATAATTCGATGACGCATTTATATAGCGCAAAAAGTGGCTAGCACTAATTTTTATTCGTAGTACTCCCTGAGTCTGACTCAAACTACATCAGTTATTCAATCAAAAATACGCTCGTCATACATACAAAATTTACTAGTGCCACAAATTGAGATATAAATAAAAAAATATAAGAAGAGTAAAGGCTGGGTGCATGTACGAAACATAATAAATGATATTAATGAAATAAAATGAATTTACTAATACAAAGGGTGTTTCATTTAATAATAAATAATGTTCTATGCATTGAGCTTTAAAAGATAATAACAGTCGAGCAAGCAGGCAATCCCATTCTCCACTGTTATAACTGTTGAAAATACTCAAGTTTGTAAAGAGAGGTTACTGTCCATAAATATTCATGAATTACGAAAAATCATACTAAGTGAGCGTAGTTTACGCATTTATCGAGTGCCAACAGTAAATTTACTTTGTATCTAGTATTGCCTCATTCTTGGTCAAACTATACCAGCACAAAATAATTAGAAAATCAGTAATTATTTTGTCCCATTACTGTCTGGCTCATGTTCAAACCACGCCCAGAGAAAATAATAAAAAAATTCAAAATGCAAAATTGGTTATTAGTAACACAAATTAAGAATAGAAATGAAAATGCAAAATTTTATATGCTTCGAACTTTAAGAGATAACAACAGTCAAGTAAGCAAGCGACCTAATTCTCCACTGTTACAACTGTTAAATATAAAATTTGTCATCTTCAAACTACGCCCAGAGAAAATAATAATAAATTCACAATACAAAATTGGTTATTAGGAACACAAATTAAGAATAGAAATAAAATTGTATAATTTTATATGCTTCGAATTTTAAGAGATAACAACAGTCGAGTAAGCAAGCGACCCCATTCTCCACTGTTACAACTGTTAAAAATTCACATTAGTAAAAGGTTTGTGAGGAGAGGTTACTGTCCACGAATATTCATGAGTTAAGAAAAAGTCACAGTAGCAAAGCATAGTTTGACGAAGCATTTATCGAATGCCAAAATGATAAATTAATTTTTTCCTAGCATCATCAACAGCAATCAACATGTATTTTATGCTAGCAATATCTGGTTCATGTTCAAATCACACCCAGAGAAAATAATAAAAATTTACAATACGAAATTGGTTATTAGTAACACAAGTTAAGAATAGAAATAAAAATGTACAATTTTATATATATTGAACTTTAAGAAATAACAGCAGTCGAGTATGTAGACAACCTACATCTCCACTGTTATAACTGTTGAAAATAATCTTTTATTAGAGGATTCTTCTAATTTAAAGTTAATGAAAAGAGGTTAATATTAATGAATTATCAAAAAAGTCATATTAGGTGAGCATAATTTCATGACATATTTAGAGAATACAAAAACTGGCCTATAATATTTTTTTTGTAATACTGCCTGTTTCTTGTTCAAACTATATCAGTAGGAAATAATTATTAAACCAAAATATGCTCATTGTACATACAAACTTGGTAATTAGAACACAAATTGAGATAGAAATATAAATTTGTAGTGCCATATGTTTAGAACCTTAAGAGATAACAGCAATCGAGCAAGCAGGCAACCTCATTCTCCACTGTTGCAACTGTTAAAAAACAACTTTAATTAGAAGGTTTTTTAATTTAAAATTCGTGAAGAGGGATTACTGTCTATAAATATCCATAAATTACGAAAATGTCATAGTAACAAACTTTGATGACGCATTTACCGAGTGCCAAGTCTTGCCAACGCAACGGTACATTTATTTTTTTCTAGTACTGCTTGGTTCTTGTTCAAACAATACCAGAAGAAAATAATTAAAAAATAAATATTTATTTTTTCCTGGTACTGTCTGGTTCATGTTCAGACTGCGCCCAGAGAAAATAAACAAAATCCACAATGCAAAATTGGTTATTAGAATTAAGAATAGAAATAAAAATGTATAATTATCCTTCGCATCTCCGCCATCCCTCATTACATTTTGTAGTATACAACTTTTTCCCAATCGGTACAATTTTTAAAGAAGTTATCTAAAAACATGGTGATTCAGCCGACCCTGGCTAGCCGCTCGAGCTGATGCGTCATTACAATTTTGTACCGGTCGGTGAAAAGCAAGAATCCGTAAATCGGTTCTTTCTTTTGGTTTTAAAAAGAAAAATGCCTAGAAATCGTATTTCTAGTATAGTGAAGTGTTAGTGATACGTCTTGCTCGCAAAGGAGGCGAAAAAAGGGGGCAATATTCATCGGAAGAAGCGAATCAGGGGGTGAGTCCATATAAGATTATATGCCAAAATTTCAAATAAACATAAATACCTGGTTATTTTAAATATATAAAAACAGAGTCTCTCGCATAAAAACTAAATGTGTATAATACTAAACTGAGTATTATGAATAAATATGACACTTGTAACCCTTATTTTTTTTACTTATTAAAATTGAAATGGAAAATACTCTCAAACTTCTAAAACTAACAATGACAAAACATTGTTACATTTATCGTCTGTGCACAATTACACAGACAATATATTCGGAATTGAAATATATTATATCGAAATGAATTACTAATAAGCAACAGTTAACGATACGAGCTATTCGAACCGTTCTCTAGTAATCTCGTCTAATCGTACATCCTACCAAAGAAATACTATTCAATCACAAAAAGTGTTTGCATAACACAATCAAAAGGAGGAAATATATACCGGTCGGCCTGCACATTTATTAATGTTTTATATAGAATTAAACGTTTATACCATATAAAGGAATATAAAAAATAGAAACAAATGGTTATAATGCCTTCGAATCATTCGCTTTTCGATATTTGATCCCCGTATGGGGCACATGTGGAACTATAAACTACAATTCGATTCGATGCAAATATTGCAAAACAAAAAACAAAGTTATATTTAATTATGATCCACTGACTCATGCTGCAGATCTATATGAAAATTTAAGAGTATGGCAATTACATAAGGTATTAAAATTTGAACAGAATAAGCTTATTTACAGGATAATAAATAAAACTGAAAATTTAAATATTATCATAATATTTTCAAAGGATATTCATAGCCACAATACTAGAGAGTTTATAGGAAATCATACTGTTATTATTACTAAAATGCAATTATCCTCAATACCAGTGTTCAAAAACACTGTCTAGAGGAATAAGGACTATGTATATTGTAATTATTGCTATTACTGTATTAACAAATACTTTTCAAAAAAATAAAAAAAATAAAAAATAAAATTTTGAGTAGGTCGAACGGTGCCCTTTTCTCACGAAATTACCCTCTAAAAACTAACCACAAAGGCAAGCTGACGCATAATTTACGAGCGACTAAATCCCAAGTTGGGTATTATCATAGCTTTGCATGGCCCTCCGTTGGCTTTGCTCGCAGCGGAGGCTCAATCAAGAATAACTAAAAGTGCTAACCCAAACTAACCCAAAATTAAGGGAAAAAGGCGGAATGTTATCGTTCGGCTTTGTCGAAGCAATGTAATACCGGAACACATTATTTTTAAACAATTCGTGTTGACATGAGCCGTCCGGTGAGGGTAAAAATTGTAGTAAACATTGCTTGCAGGAGATGTTAATAAATAATAATAATACCTATTTACAAATTCGCATTTGCAGATGCGACTAACTTTAACTAAAATTGGCCTTCACATTTGCAGATGTGAAGGGCCCCCAACAGCCTCCACCCCAGTAGGTATATTATGTAAAAGTAGTTAGAGGCATCACACTATATCCCTACATTTGCCGATGTAAAGGATATATGTACTGACAAAAATAAAACGGTATAGTGCTATGTATTTGCAGATACAAAAACAAATAACCACCATACTATTGCAACCCTCTTACATAAAATCATTGCATTGGAGGTAGCGAATTATTACACTCTTGGTTTTTATTCAAAACAGAAATTACAGTATTTGCAGATACTGTAAATATGCTAAAAAATCGTTGCATTTGCAGATGCAGTCGAAAGCATAACCAGGGTTAAGCAGCAAGCAAAAAGGTAAATAGTTCGTTGTATTAGCAGATACAATCGATCGTACCCACTGTCTGCAATTGCAGTTGCAGATAGTGAACATATTCATGAACCTGTTTTTCTGTTCAAAAACAGAAATTGCAGCATTTGCAGATGCTGTAAATAGGTTAATAGATCGTTGCATTTGCAGATGCAATCGATATCATAAGTAGCAAAACCAAGGAAACTCTTTTGCATTTGAAAATGCATTAGAAGATCCTCTCACGCTAGCTGAGGAAATAACGTATCCGAATCAAGACTTACCAACATCAGAAGCACCAGATGGTCCTGAACAAAGTAACGAATAAAGCTGTGTAGGTGAGGGAATAAAAAAAAACTACATAACTACATACTCAGGTAGTTTAGACTAAAAGATTAAAAAAAAAAAAACAGTATGATAGAGAAGTATCCACCAGCTGCCAACTGCAATGTCCTCAGACCATCAAAATTAAATCTCGAAGAGAGTACTAAATCCTGCCAAGACAACTACTGTATCAATTACAGAAACAACTATAGTCCGTGGGATTAGTGCCCTAGCCTCCCTTTCAACAATTTAATTAGCCAACCGTCTGAACTAGAATACGTTCAAAATTAGCAGAAATTAAAGGTAAACAGTTCAATAATAGCGTGGGCACAGGATTATAAAATCCCTTTCAATAGAACACCACTCCGGTTAGCAAAGTAGAAGACTACATAGGACGGCAAAAATTTTAATTTCAAAATACGCATTCTTGGGGAAAACTGATCTCTTAAAGATGCATATTTCCTTATCCCTATGCACAGTAGTCAAAAAAGTTGTTAAGATTCGTTTTTTGCAACGTACTATACCAATTTAATTGTGTTTCATTTGGTCTATGTACAGCTCCATATCTTTTCACAAAATTGAAACCAGTTGTAAGATATGTAAAATTAAAGGGTATAAAAACTGTACTCTACTTAGACAATTGGCTAGTTATTGGTAATTCAAAAGAGAATTGCTTAAAAGAATAAATAAAATTACATAAACATTACAAGATTTAGGTTTTATGTAAATTCCGAAAAAAGCGTAATTATTCCCCCGCAACCATGCTCACTTTTGGGGTTTATACAAGAGAAAAGGGAGCTACTGGCAGAACAGTCTATTATCTTTACCCTGAAAAATACTAACTCACATCTCCTTGCGGAGAGAAACAACCATTGTGGAAGAAAATTTCTCTGGCTGTAGGGAAATTAGGAAGTTCCTGAGAAATTAAACTAATTATTTTTTATTGCAAACTGTACAACAGTGAAAAAAAAAAATATCGATACGTATTTTTTTATTTCCACTAAAGATGAATATTACAAGAGCTATACCAGTTTTTAGTTTTATATATATATAGATATACTATGCATGGTGTGACGTAACAATTTATGTGTATTATGACGTCATAAGCACATCTCAAGGCGTTGTATCTGCCTCATTTTTCGGCTTAGGGAAAAAGAAAAAACATGTGTTCACTTATTTTTCATGGGCTATCGAAATCAGCCATAATAAAATAAAAAATAAAACAAATAAAAAAAAAAATAAAAAAAAAAAATAAAAAATTAATAAATTAAAAAAAAAATGACGAAACTTCCTCATTGTCAGGAGAGCTTTTCTATAACAAAGCGTACCTAATGAAGCGATAAAAGTGATTATTTCTTCATTGACATATAGCGCCCTCAAACAATACGGAAATACTTACAATAAATAGGGGAATTTCTGTTTTTCTAAGCGCCAACAAATATATAATAAAACCGTAAACTTATTCTTGAGCTCCTAAACATTCAATTGTCTTCGGAGTCATCCTACTCAAACAAAAGACGAAGCGATTATAAAACGGTTTCTCAATGGAACATTTAACATAAGACCCACAAAATCAAAATACTCAATTACTTGGGATTCCTACCCAGTTCTACAGCCCTTAAAGAGCATGTACCCTCACGAATTCTTAAATCTACAAATCTAACTTTAAAGCTAGTAACACTCTTAATACTAATAACGGCACACAAATCACGGACAACCCGGAAGTAAAAATAGACAATATTTTTAAATATGAATACATAATTGAAATCCGATTCTCGGATAAAATAACAGCAAGTGGCTTAAACAGGCTTCAATCTAGTTTGATATTATCTTATTTTATTAATCAACCTGAACTATGTATAGCCACACTATTAGAGACTTACATAGAACGCACAAAAGGAAAAAGGGTGCTACCAGTCAATAAAAGGGAATAGTTCGTTGTATTAGCAGATACAATCGATCGTACCCTCCACTGTCTGCAATTGCACTTGCAGCTAGTGAACATACCGATTTTTTTGTTCAAAAACAGGAATTACGGCATTCACAGATACTGTAAATATGCTAATAGATCGTTGCATTTGCAGATGCTATCGATACCACAAGTAGCAAAACCAAACAAAATGTAATACTCACTCACAAAAAGCCCTATCACCCAAACAGCAGTCAAACCATTAGCAGATGGGTCAAGTTAATACTAAAAGCCAGCAGTATAAACACGGAAATCTTTGGGGCACACAGCACGCGACACGGGGCAACTTCAGCAGCTCAAAGAATGGGAGTTACATTACAAACCATTCAAAAGACAGCTGGCTCGACAGAAAAATCAAAAGTATTCTCGAAATTCTATAAAAAACTTGGCGTGGGTAATCCCACTGGATTGGCATCTTGTTTATTGAACCATAAATTCTAAGGAATCATAAATATTAAGCTACAATTATAACTTACTTACCAACTTGTTATCATATTACATAAGAATATTGATATAGTATTAAAAATAAGTTAAAGGTTAATATCAGTTAAGCGTTAAACATGATATATGTACCTTCATGATGTGTGTTATTAAATCTAATGGTTATAAATTTGACTTTTAGTTTATAAAAGGGCCTTACAAATCTAGGACTACAGAAAACTCGCAATTTTCAAATATGTAGATTACATCGCAAATACTTTAAACATCTACAAAGTGTAATGAGGGATGGCGGAGATGCGAAGGATAATTACAAGATCAATCGACTTACCTGTAAGGAAGATCGATCGGAATTATCCGAGCATCTCCGCCATCCCTCATTACAAACCCACCCAGTCTTTACCTTCTCCCTATCACCCCAAATGCAATGTAATCAAAAATCTCACGAACCAAAATTGTAATGACGCATCAGCTCGAGCGGCTAGCCAGGGTCGGCTGAATCACCATGTTTTTAGATAACTTCTTTAAAAATTGTACCGATTGGGAAAAAGTTGTATACTACAAAGTGTAATGAGGGATGGCGGAGATGCTCGGATAATTCCGATCGATCTTCCTTACAGGTAAGTCGATTGATCTTGTAATTTTAGGAACCTTGAACTTTAAGATATAACAACAATCGGGTAAGAATGCAACCTTATTTTCCATTGTTATAATTGTTGAAAATGCTTTTTAATTGGAGGATTTGTTAATTTAAAGTTTGTGAAGAGAGGTTAATACCCAATAATATACATGAATTACGAACAAGTCATTTTAAGTGTTCTTGTTCAAACTACATCAGTCGAAAATAATTATTAAATAAAAAATATGGTCGTCATATATACAAACTTGGTAATTAGCAGTACAAATTAAGAGAGTATTAAAAATTTATATTGTTATATGCATTGAACTTTAAGATATAACAACAGTCGAGCAAGCAGACAATTTCATTTTCCACTGCTACAACTGTTAAAAATACACTTTAATTAATTTTTTTTTTAATTTAAAGTTTGTGAAGAGGGGTTACAACACATAAATATTCATGAATTACGAAAAAATCATACCAACAAAGCATAGTTTGACGACGCATTTATCAAGTGCCAAATCTTGCCAATGGTAAATTCAATTCTATTAAAAGAACCTGAAATACATATAAGTATGAATGAAGAGGAAAAGATAAATACCTTAAACGATACTATAGTGAAGGCCCTGACAACAAGCCAAGATAAACATTCCTCAGCAACCAAAAAGGACGAAAGGATAAGCGAAGAAACTAGAGAACTAATGCGAGAAAGAAGAAACAAAAGATGTGAATAAGCAACCACAGAGGAAGAGCTAAGGCATATAAACAGACAAATCTCCAAGGCAATAAGAAGAGATACAAGGAGATACAAAGTGAGAGAAATCGAACGAACCGTGGAGAATAACAAAAGCATGAAGGTACTTCAAAGAAAATTTACGAATGGTAGGAAAGGAATATGCAAAATAAGAAACAAAGATGGAGGACTTACGACCAATAGAAAGGAAATATTAAATATAGTGGAGCAATTCTATAAACTCCTTTACAAAAGTCAATATGATGATAGTGACGAAGAAAATCCTGAACCCGAAATCCTGAATCGAATGTGGGCATTGCCAACCAAGGATCAGAAGAGCTTCCTGATATTACCATAGAGGAAATAGAGTTAGCATTAAAAAACACAAAAAATAATAAAGCGCCAGGGGAAGACAACATAGTTACAGACGCAATAAAAATAGGAGGCCAACATCTACTACTAAAAATAAAACAGCTTTTTAATCTCTGCCTATTCAATAGTAATGTCCCCAAAAATTGGCATAATTCCATTGTAATCGTGCTTCATAAAAAAGAGATATAGCAGAACTAGAGAGCTATCGACCAATAAGCCTCTTAAGTCACCTTTACAAACCGTTTACTCGAATTATATCCACCCTACTGGAAAATAAATTGGATTTCTGTCAACCTGTGGAACAGGCAGGGTTTCGTCGTGGATTTAGAACGAATGACCACCTTCAAAGCGTCAAAACACTTATAGAAAAGACAATCGAATACAACAGAGCTTTAGTAATGACATTCGTGGACTTCCACAAACGTTCGATACAATAGAGCTAAATGCATTGTGGAATGTACTTCAGGAATGTAGAGTCGACTACCGATATACCAAACTCATCCACAATATCTACAAAAATGCAACAATGACAGTAAAACTACATAAAAATACCAACCTCATAACTATTCAACGTGGTGTTCGGCAAGGTGACACGATGTCACGAAAACTGTTTACTACAGTCATGGAGAGTGCATTCAAACAATTGGACTGGAGTCAAAGAGGTATAGACATAGATGGCAAGAATTTAAACAACTTACGTGTCGCAGATGATATAGTGCTATTCTCGGATAATGTAGAAGAAATGCGACTGATATTGTAGGACCTGCTAGAGGTGTGTGGAAAAGTCTTAATATCAATATGTCAAAAACAAAATTCATGACATACCCTGTTCCCAGCTGTGGCTTGAAGATTGGCGGAGCTGAAATTCAAATGGTAGATAGATATGTGTACCTTGGCTATGAGGTCAGCATTTCAAGGGATAACTAGACATGCGAGCTAAAGAGAAGGCTCACTCTCTCATGGGCAGCTTTGGAACTTAAAGAAGTTTTCAAGAGTGACATTCCCGTCAATCTAAAAAGAAGGGTTTTCGATCAGTGCGTGCTGCCAGTGATAACATATGGCTCAGAAACCCTAACACTAACAACAGCAACAGCTAAGACACTTAGAGTTACACAGAGGAAGATGGAGAGATCCGTGCTTGGTGTAACCTTGAAGGACCACATAAGAAACGAGGATTTGCGCGGAAGAACCGGTGTCAGCGATGTCGTTGGAGCTATTGCGAAGCTTAAGTGGAACTGGGCTGGCCAGGTTGCACTGATGCGGGGTGATCGATGGGAAAAGAGGCTTCTAGAGTGAAGACCTAGAACGGACAAGCGAAGTAGAGGAAGACCGTCAACGCGTTGGTCGGACGATATTAAGAGGGCCTGCAGCAATTGGATACAAACAGCACAAAATCGATTGTAATGGAAAATGATTAGGGAGGCCTATGTTCAACAGTGGACACAGAGGGCTGAATAATGATGATGATGAGTATTGCCTGGTTCTCGTTCAAACTATATCAGAAATAAATTATTAAAAAATCAATTTTTTTTGTATTCTGTCTGGTTTGTGTTCAAACCACGCTCAGAGAAAATGATAAAAAATCCACACTACAAATTGGATACTAGTAACACGAATTAAAAATTGAAATAAAAATTAATAATTTTATATGCATTGAATTTTAAGATATAACAACAGTTGAGTAAGTAGGCCATTTCATCCTCCGCTATTGACAACATTTCATTTAGAGAATTATCATAATTTGAAGCTTGCAAAGAGAGGCTAGTCCATAAACATCCATGAATTATGAAAATGTCATATTGAGTGAGTACGAAAACTGGCCTCTGGTAAATTTAATTGTTTCCCTATATCTGCCTGGTTCTTATTCAAACTACATCCGGAGAAAATATCAAAATCAAAGACATTTTCATCACATATACAAAATTCGTTAATATGAACATAAAATAAAAAGTCAAATAAAAAATTATAATATTAAATGAAGTGAACTTTAAGAGATAACAACAGTCGAGTAAACAGGCAACCTCATTTTCCATTAGAGCTGTTGAAAACATTCTTGGTTTAAAAGATTACTCGAACTTAAAGTCTGTGAAGAGAGGTTAATATCGATAAATATTCCTGAAATACGTCATATTAGGTGAGCATAATTTGATGATGTATTTATATAGTGCAACAGTAGCTTTTTGGTAGTACTGTATAGTTTTTCTTCAAACTACGCCAGTAGAATATAATTATTAAATCAAAAATATGCTCGTCATACATACAAAATTGGTTAGTAGTAACTCAATTGAGGGTAAGATATATAATTTGAACTTCAAGACATAACAACAGTCGAGTAAGTTGGCAACTTCATTCTCCACTATCGTAGCCATCGAAAATATTCAATTAGATGATTTTTCTAATTTAAAGTTTGTGAAAAGAGAATACAGTCCATCGATATTCATACGAAAAAGTCATATAGGGTCAGTATAATTTGACGACTCATTATTAATTGCGAAAACTGGCCAGTAGCAATTGCAATTTTTTTCTTGTATTTCCTAGTTCTTTTTCAAACAATACCAGCAGATAATATCAAAATCGAAATCAAAAATGCTCTTATCGTCTATATAAAATTTTAATATTACAGGAACATTGACGAAAAATTCTTGTATTTATAAGGGCAGAAAAATGTTTAACCACCTGCCTGTTCAGATTAGGACTGTATACAATTCTTACTTAAACAAGACGTAATATTTACATTTCCTAATAACTAAAAACCCATCAGATTGTGTTTATGCTTTGGAGAATTTTCGTGTTTCTTAAATTTAGAGGTTTCTGTTTTTAAATATAGGCCACTGAATAATTTGCCGTAAATTTCTATTAAACACTAAACAAAAATAAAATTAATTAAGTTTAATTAAAAGACGGCGCCAGCATCGTGACTGCATTATATCTATAATGCGAAATTTCAATCATAACTCCAGTCAAAAAAAATAGTAATCTAATCTGTAATACGCTGGACTCGAGTAAACCGTAATAAACGCAAGTATTGCAAATTAGTATTAAATTAAGCTAGAGAGTGTGGATCTGAATAGCGCACGGATGGGCCTACCTATTTGCGTTACCGAGCGAAGCGAGCTGAGATGCATGCGTTAAGAGACAACAGTAATCTAAAGTGACGTTAACCACCAATCAGAAGCGGCTAATATAGCAGAGTCGCGTATGACTGTAAATGATCTTAAAATGCTTCTGCGGCCAGTGGAGAGTCGAAAATATGTAAATTCGTAAATTATAGTTAGTTTGGGCACCGAACATTAACTATACGATAAGAAGGTTCACTCAGTCGCGGCAGCTTTAATGTGCGTGTTCAACGAGCGTTACTTGGTAACGATTGGCGGACTCTCACCGCACAAAAGTCGAATTTCAATAAAAGCTGTCCAAAAACGATATTTTCGTTTGCAGCATTTTAAATCAAATTTATGACGATGACGTATAAGTATGTAATTTAAAATGTTTCAAGAGGTCTCTTAATGCATTGTTTGTTAGGAAAGCGTACTACAACTTCTGAGTATAATGTTGACTCACTTCTCTTAAAAAAGCCTGCTGTTTTGCTATGTGATTTGTATTGTATGTAAGCTATTAAATGTTATGTGTTGTTCTGTCCCTGCTTTAGGTTTTAGATTTTAGTGATTCTCTTGAATGTTATGTTGTATTTATATTACCAACATACTATATATTTTATGTAGGTGAAGGATCATTTTAGCAAATAACAGGGTCTGCCAATGATATTTATTTCTAAGCAATAAAGTACTTTTTAACTTTGACTTTGACAATATGAAACGAAATTTAAAAGATAACAACAGCTGACCAAGCAGGCAATAGTATATTGTGTAACTAGGAGGAAAAGCAAAACATTCCTGGACGATTGCGCCTCGTCCAGCAACACAGGAGTCCAGGAATGTGCTTTTCCTACGAGTTGCACATACTATTTTTTATCCGATCGAAATTAATTAGAATACGTACTTATAAAAATAGGGCCAAATCCTACTCTAAATTAAAACGGTGTTTTAAATTTAAAGTTTTGAATCGAGCGAGCTTGAAGTTTATTACGTAACTATGGAAATAGCATCTAAATGTTGCTTTTGATAGACATCAGATCTGACAAACAAGGCGTTTGAATAGAACAGAAATGTTACATTCCCGGCCTAGGACGGGAATGTTATATTCCCGGTCAGTTATTTTCTATTCTTGTACAGTTATTGCATGATGCCAAGCAACGAATACAATATACTGAAATCATGACTTTTGCGGTGAGAAAACACATTGGAAAGGTGTCGTTTTTCGTCCGATCGGATAAAAACTTATTTTCAAATGCTGTAGCAGTTGAAAACATTCTTGATTTAGAGGATTATTTTGATTCAATTCCCGTTAATTTACATAAATATTTATGAAGCACGAAAAAGTCATATTAGGTGAGCCTGATTTGATGATGTGAAAATTGGCCAATAGTATATATTTTCTGAATTGTACTGCCTGGTTCTTGTTCAAATAAGGTTGGCAGATAATAATTTTTAAATTCAAAATACTCTCATCATACACACGAAATTAGTTAGCCCAAATAAATAAGGTAGAATTAAAAATTTACAATGCTATATGCGTTGAACTCTAAGAGATAACAACAGTCGAGTACTCAAGCAACCTCATTCTCCACCATTACAACTGCAGGGACGTAGGCAGGGGGGCAGCGCTCCCCCTCTGTTTAGTGCCTGTCCCCCCTCCAATAGCCTACCATTAACATTTTTGAAAAAATATGTAAACTTTTAAATCTCTTATGAAATTAATTACGAAAAAACATACGCTGCTCAGGCGCAAGAAGAACTTAAAAATGAGAGTGCCTAAAAATATATCTTGAAAAACCTTAATTTATTACGAAAACTTAACGAAATTAGTACCTACGAAAAAATAGACGCTATTGGCAACACTGGGTTCGCTGGCCCTAGCCCTGTCATCAATTCGCAGTATCCGCAGGAACCGTAGTTAGTTATCTATCGCCCATAACCTAAATGTCTGGCTAGAGGCTGCTCTGTTATCTATGGATCTAATTTATAAAAAGCAGTATTTTATTTGTGCTTATGAGTAAGGTGCTTGTCTAATTGATTTCTTTCAATGAGGCGTCTTTTTTAACGATTTTAACGACTTTTGGGTATACATTGGGCATGGTACCTCCAAAAGTTTCCGTCTACAGCGGATTGATCTCCCACAGCGCCTGAGGCGAGCTTTTACAGCGGCCCCTCTAAATTTAGATGTGCTCCAATTACTGCCCCATAAAACCCCAAAAATAAGATTCTGTCTACGTCTCTGTACAACTATTAAAAAACACTTTAATTAGAGGATTTTTGTAATTTAAAGTTTGTAAAGAGAGATTACTCGCCACAGGTATACATGAATTACGAAAAAGTCATAGTAATAAAGCATTGGTCTAGTGCCAAATCCTGCCAACATTTATTTCTTCCTGGCACTGTCTGGCTTATGTTCAAACCACACCGAGAGAAAATAATTAAAATCCCCAATACGAAATTGGTTATTAGTAAGACAAATTAAGACTAAAAATAAAAATATATAATTTAATATGCATTGAATTTTAAGAGATAACAACAGTAGAGTAAGCAGGCAACCTTATGCTACGCTGCCATAACTGTTGAAAATATTCTTTAATTAGAGGGTTTTTGTAATTTAAATTTTGTGGCTAGAGGTTAATATCCATAAATATTAATGAATTACGAAAAAGTTATATTAGGTGAACATAATTTCATGACGTATTTATAGTGCAAAAACGGGTTAACAGTATTTTTTCTTAGTACCGTCTCGTTCTTGTTCAAACTACATCAGTAGAAAATAATTGTTAAATAAAAAATATGCTCGTCATACATACAAACTTGGTAATTAGTGACACAAATTAAGATGGAAATAAACATTTAGTATGTTATATAAATTGAACTTTAATAGATAACAATAGTCGAGCAAGCAAGCAACCCATCCTCTACTATAACTGTTGAAAACACACTTTAATTAGAGGATTTTTCTAATTTAAAGTTTGTGAAGAGAGGTTACTCTCCATATATATTCATGAATTACGAAAAAACCATATTAAGTGAGCATAATTTGACGAAGCATTTAACGAGTGTCAAATCTTGCTAACAGTATCTTTACTTTTTCCTAGTATTGCCTGGTTCTTGTTCAGACTATATTAGGAGATAATAATAAAAAAATCAACAATTAATTTTTTCCTAGTACTGTCTGGTTTATGTTCAAATCACCGCCAGAGAGAATAGTAAAAAATCCACTGTCCAAAATTGCTTATTAACACAAATTATAAATAGAAGTAAAAATGTATAATTTTGTATGCATTGAACTTTAAGAGATAACAACAGTCGCGTAATAAAGCAACCTCATTTTCGACTGTTATAATAATTGTTGATAATACTCTTTAATTAGAGGATTTTTCTGATTTAAATTTTGTGAAGAGAGGTTAATACCGAGTAACATACATGAATTACGAAAAAGTCATATTAGGTGAGCATAATTTCATGATGCATTTATAGTGTGCATGAACTGGCCAACAGTCTTTATTTTTCGTAGTACTACCTAGTTCTTGTTCAAAGTACATCAGTAGAAAATAATTATTAAATCAAAAAGATTCTCATCATACATACCAATTTGGTAATTAGTAGCACAACTTAAGAATTAAAAATTTATATCGTTATATGCATTGAACCCAAAGGGATAAGAACAGTCGAGCAAGCAGGCAACCTCATTTTCCACTGTGACAACTGTTAAAAATTCACCTTAATTAAAGTATTTTTTAAAATTAAAGTTTGTTGCACTGCAACGGATCCATAAATTTAATAGCCAAAAATACGACCAGCTGCACTAGTCATTACTGAGTTTATGAGAATTAGATAATTAGTCTTGTAGATACGAGACTGCGTAATAAAAGCAGTGTTAAGATCAGTGTTTGAGATCTATAATTTAATGCTGATTAATGAGTTGATGCCAGATCAGATTAAAGTTGTGCAAATAAAATATCAGCGAGTATAGTAACAGCATACTTACGCTCTTTACCGTGAGGACTTAGAATACCTCGGAACAAAAAAAAAGAAAATGGTAACTTTAACAAAACAAAATGAACATTCAATATAGCTGATTCATAAATTTAGACAGTAAATTTTATCCATTATATATTTACCTCTGTGGATTGAGGGTGTACTCCTAGGGTCTTACAATAGGGTTTTTATGGCCTTAACAGGAATCCAGAGCTGACCCTTATTATGGCTCTAAAATATTTTATAAAATCCTAAGTTTCAACTTGAATATGCGGTTACTAAATAGAAAAAAAAATTCACAGTCCTTCACAAAGATGCAACCGGGGGGGCTGAAGCAGAATGTAACGCTTAGTAAATATGAGATCTGAGAAAACACATAATTGTGTAGAAATATATAGTTGATAGAAGTTTGGGTGAGATCAGGTTAGATTACGTAAATTTGGTTTACCAAAATATACCAAATAAATGTATATTACTTCAAGTCTCGTTCTACTTTACAATTTAAAACGTTATAAGTGTGGTTGTAAAAAGCAAAAGTCCTTTTGCAATCGATTCGTCACACATTCTTCGATCTAACGATATAAAACACGACTAGTTTGTCGTGAGAAGCTAAAAGTCTACCCACCCATACTACCCACCCTTAACACAATCTAATGTAAAAAATTACTTTTAGCAGATTACGCAAGTTTAGTTTACCAAAATATACCACATAAATGCATATTACTTGAAGTTTCCTTCGTTTTTACTATTTAAAATATTAGTGGTGATTGTAAAAACTGCATTCGATTCGTCTCACAATCCCAGATCTAACGCGGTCAGTTTCACTGATTTTAGTCATTTAAGTCGGTTTCAATACGTTACAATCAATTTTAATAGATTTGGTTAATTTTGGTTAGTCGTCTAATCAATTTTCGGTTAGTTTCTCTTAGTCGCAACTTTTTTTCTTATTTGAGCCGGTTCCATTACGTTATAATCAATTTTAATAGACTGGTTACTTTTGGTTAGTCGTCCAATCAACTTTCTGACAGTTTCCCTTAGTCTTAATTTATTTTAGTCATTTGAACCGGTTCCGATAAGTTTTAATTAATTTTAATGGATTTTGGTTAGTTTGGGCTAGTCGTTCAATCAAATTTCGTTATTTTATTTTTATTCATTTGAGTCGGTTCCGATCCGTTATTATCAATTTTAATAGATATGGTTACTTTTGGTTAGTCGTCTAATCAACTTTCGGTTTATTTCACTTAGTATCAGCTTATTCTAGTCATTTGAATCGGTTACGATACGTTATAATCAATTTTAATAGATTAGGTTATTTCTGGTTAGTCGTCGAATCAACTTTCGGTTAGTGTCCCTTAGTCTTAACTTGTTTTAGTCATTTGAACCGGTTCCGATACGATATAATCAATTTTAATTGATTTGGTTAGTTTTGGTTAGTCACTTAGACTCAAATTATTTTAGTCATTTGAGTCGGTTCCGATACGTTATAATCAATTTTAATGGATTAGGTTATTTTTGGTAAGTCGTCGAATCAACTTTCGGTTAGTTTAGTATCAACTTATTTTAATCATTTGAGTCGGTTCGGATACGTTAAAATCAAGTTTAATAGATTTGGTGAGTTTGGTTAGTTGTATAATCAACTTTCAGTTAGTCCCACTTAGTCTCAACTCATTTTACTTATTTGAGCTGGTTCAGATACGTTATAATGAAATTTTCATAGATTTGATTACTTCTGGTCGGTCGTCCAATCAACTATCGGTTATTTCCTATAGTCTTAACTTATTTCAGTCATTTGAACCGGTTCCGATACGTTATAATCAATTTTAATGGATTTGGTTAGTTTTGGTTAGTCGTCAATCAACTTCCGGATAGTTTCATTGAGTCTCAAATTATTTTAATTATTTGAGCCGGTTCCGATATGTTGTAACCAATTTCAATAGATTTGGTTAGCCGTTCAAGCAACTTTCGGTTAGTTTCACTTAGTTTCAACCTATTTTACTTAATTAAGCCGGTTCTGATACACTATAATCAATTTTAATATATTTGTTTAGATTTGGTTAATCGTCCAATTACCTTTCGGTTAGTTTCACGTAGTCTCAACTTAGTTTAGTCATCTGAACCAGCGGTTCCGACACGTTATAATTAATTTAATAGATGGTTAATTATGGTTAGTCGTCCAATCAAGTTAGGGTCGGTTTCACTCAATCTCAACTTACTTTAGTCACTTGAACCGTTTTCGATACGTTATAAACAATTTTAATAGATTGGGTTAGTTTTGGTTAGTCGTCAATTCAAATTTCGGTTAGTCTCACTTAATATCAACTTATTTTAGTCATTTGAACCGGTTACGATACGTTATAATCAATTTTAATAGATTTGGTTATTCTTGGTTAATCGTCGCTTAAACTTTCGGTTAGTTTCACTTAGTCTTAACTTTATTAACTTATTTGAGCTAGTTCCGATACGTCAACTTATTTCAGTCATTTGAGCCGGTTACAATACGTTATAATCAATTTTAATAGATTTGGTTAGTCTTGGTTAATCGTCGAATCAACTTCCCGGTAGCTTCACTTAGTCTCAACTTATTTTAGTCATTTGCGTCAGTTGCGATACGCTATGATCAATTTTAATAAATTTGGTTAGTATTGGATAATCGTCGATTCAACTTCTAGTTAGTTCAACTTAGTCTCAACTTATTTTACTTATTTGAGCCGGTTCCGATACGTAATAATCACTTTTAATAGATTTGGTTAGTCGTTTAATTAACTTTCGGTTAGTTTCACTTAGTCTCAACTTGTTTTAGTTATCTGAGCTGGTTCTGATACGCTATAATCAACTTTAATAGATTTGGATAGTTGTCTAATCAACTTTCTGTTAGTTTCACTTAGTCTCAACTTATTTTAGTAATTTGAGTCTGTCCCGACACGTTATAATTAAGTTTAATAAATTTGGGTACTTTTGGTTAGTCGTCTAATCAACTTCCGGTTAGTTTCACTTAGCCTCTACTTATTTGAGTAATTTCAGTCGGTTTCGATACGTTATAATCAATTTAAATAGATTTGGTTAGTTCGGGTTAGTCGTCTAATCAACTTTTGGTTAGTTTCACTTAGTCTCAACTTATTTCACTTATTTGAGCTGGTTCTAATACGTTATAATCAATTTTAATAGATTTGGTTAAATTTGGTTAGTCGTCTAATCAACTTGCGATTAGTTTCTCCTTCCTAGATCTGTGGTTAGTTTCACTTAGTCTCAGCCTATTTTAGTTATTTGAGTCAGTTCCGATACCTTATAATCAAGTTTAATAATTTGGTTAGTTTTGGTTAGTTGTCTAATCAACTTCCGGTTAGTTTCACTTAGTCTCAAGTTATTTTACTTACTTGAGCCGGTTCCGATACGTTATAATGAGTTTTAATAGATTTGGTTAGTTTTCGTTAGTCGTCTAATCAACTTTCGGTTAGTTTCACTTATCAACTTATTTTAGTCATTTGAATGGTTCTGATACGTTCTAATCAATTTTAATAGATTTGGTTAGTCGTCCAATCAACTTTAGGTTATTTTCACTTAGTCTCAATTTATTTTTCTTATTTGAGCGGGTTCCGATACGTTATAATCAGTTATGCATAAATCGTGTCGTGACGTTCACTAAAATTTTCCGTGTCGTGATGCGACCTTCGAAACTCACTGTCAAGAAACCAAAGTATTCATCTGAACCGGCTCCGATACGTTATAGTCAAATATAATGTTTCTGGTTAGTTTTCGACAGTCGCCAAAATTCGGTTCGTTTTGGTTAGTTTTAACTTACTTTAAATTGTGTAACCTATTTCGATACATTTTAGCCCGTTTTGGTGCTCTTGGTTACTTTTGATTAGTTTGGTTAGTCATTCAATCAATCTGATTTATTATAACCAATTTTAATGTTTTGGTTAATTTTGGTTAGGCGCCAAAATTGGGTTAACCTGGGTAATTTCTAACTTACTATAATATTTGGTGCTTTTGGTAAGTTTAGGTTAGATTGGGTTAGATAGCCGTCGTGGGTAGTCGTTCAATCAATGTTAAGTTAATTTCAGTTAGTTTTAATTTTAGTCATTTCAATCGGCGCCGATACGGTATAATCGAATTTATTGTTTTTGGGTAGTTTTGGTTAGTCACCAAAATTCGGTTCGTTTTGGTTAGTTTTAACTTACTTTAATATTTTTAATCTGTCGATACGTTTTAGCTTTTTTGGAGCTTTTGGTTACTTTCGGTTAGTCGTTGAATCAACTTTCGGTTAGTTTCAGTTAGTTCCAATTTATTTTAGTAATTTGAACCGGATCCGATAGGTTAAGTATAACCAATTTTAATTTTTATGGTTAGTTTTGGTTATTCGCCAAATTTCGGTTACTCTGAGTTAGTTTTAGCTTACTTTTATTTTTTAAATTTGTTCCAATTCATTTTAGCCCTTTTTGTGCTTTTGGTTAGTTTTAGTTAGTTTGGGTTAGTCGTTCAATCAACTTTCGGTTAGTTTCAGTTAGCCTTAATTTATTTTTGTCATTTGAACCGATTCCGTCTTCAGAAACAGACTGACACGATCTCTGACGTATATTACGTGATGGGCCAAATGTAGCATGTACTTTTTCGTGATTTGGTACCCCATAATAGGAAAACATAAACCTTTTCAATGTTAAAACGTGCTAGCAAAGTGTCTTACCAATGAAAAGTATCCTGATATCCCCAAAAATGGGTATTTGGTAATGACCAAATAAAACCAAAATCGACAATTAAATACACCACCAAATATCGTCCTGGTTAGGGCAAATCCACCACTCGTGGTGTTAGAAAACTTTCAAAATTCGTGTTGACAAAGACGAAGAATTCGTATTAGAAGATAAGAAGATATCGAATTGTCCATATAAGGCGTTGTCGATAAGTGGAATAGCACAAATTTCATTGCAGGCTACAAGAATAGTTCATATATTGAAAGACTCTCAGAGGATTTAACTCTTCCAGCGCATAGAATTCGAAATAAATCAATTAACACGCCCTAATCAATTAAGAACTTTTCATAAAAAGTTCAGGCAGCCAAATATCGATATAAAGCCAAGTCTATTACAGCGCTTTCAAGTCCATATGTGCACAGCGAACCCCACGTTAAAAAAAGGAACTAGCAAACCTGAAAAATCAATAATCTTGCGCGTACCAGAAAGTACTAAGGTAGCGAATCGCGCTTTCAATAAATGTCATCGAGACAAAACCAATATTAGGCCGAAAAATGCATGTAATGTTTTCAACTAAAATGAAAATATACAGAGGTAAGCAAAATAATTGATCTTAAACAGCCAAATATTTATCTACTGGTGTAATTCGTATGAGAGCAACTAGGGATCGGCAAGACAAGAAATCTTGTCTTGACAAGCAATTTCTTGTCTTGTCCTGAAATTTTTTCAAGAAATAAAAAGAAATTTTCTCTTGATTATATCTTGAGAGTTGGTGTCTTGTCTTGACTCAAGAAATCTTGAAAATTCTTGACATCTTGACAAAAGGGTAACCCCCGTTTAAAAGTCGTTTCTTGATACCTTGACAAGAGGGAAATGGGGATGAGATTCGTTGATATGATGTTTATGCTCTATGCCTGGAATCGAGAGTTACGCGGTCAGGATAGTATTGTTTTACATTTCGCTGCTTCATATGTGCTGATAAATAATTTTTTTTCTGGTAGATATGTTCTATATTGTTGTGGACCTTACAAATGTTTGTCCATTCTCTTCACTTGTGATAGTTTAGTGATCCTAACGAAGCTGAAAAACCTAAAGGAAACTAGAACAACGGTCTACGTTTCGAGGAACAAATCTGTCCCCGTTGTCAAGAACGAACAAATCTAAAAATGAAAATGGTTAGTAAATGCAATAAAACAGTAAAAAGCTCTTGCAGATTGTTAAGCTTTGACTTGACTTTGTCAAATGGTTTTTCAGCTTCGTTAGGGTCACTTAACTAGCACTTGTGCTGTTTACACCCTGGCGCCAGAGCAAGCGGCTCTCAGTGGAGAGAACAGGCAAGCATTTGTAAGGTAATTTTTTTTCTTAATTTAAAAAATTTTACGTAAATTTAAAATTTATGTACGCCACTGAAGTAGATCGACTTAGCAAAGTTCTTTTTGATCCTAATATCTTAGGTCATAACATATACACAAATGATAAAAAAAATCCTTTGCAAATAAAAAGTCATCAAATATTAAAAAATTATGCAATTTAATTTAGCCCACAAGGCAGAGGTTTACCAAAATTAATTTTGTTCGTATTGACCTGATTTTTTAATAGTCAATACTCCGACCTCTTTCAAATTATTTTTACCAATTTTTACATATTTACTTCCTTTGGTCAATTTGGCTGCCACTGAAGGAGACTCGCTTTGTAAAATACTTTTTGGTGCCAATACCTTAGGCCATAACATATCCAAAAATTATAAAAAATCTTTGGAAATCAAAATGTTATTTTTTACATAATAATTTTTCTATCCTTCCATTAAAAATGTTTCAGTGCTTCTTTTTACAATAAACAACCAACTAAAAATATTAATATTTTAATATATTAAGTTATTAAAGTAGCAACTGACTCAATTTTTAATATCAAAATTAAAATGTTATAAACTTTAAGAGATAACAACAGTCGACTAAGCAGACAATCTCATTTTTTAGCGTTGTAGCTGTGAAGATTCCTAGTTTATGTTAAATTTCTTGAAAGAAGAACCGTGGTTTACAAAAATGCTAATTGGAAAAGTAATTGTTTACGTGGTTTTGCAGTGAATCTTAAATGTTTCCTAGTTCCTGATGATCAAGACCAAGGCAAGGCCAAGAAAATTCTTAGCGATGACCAGCCATATCTTGGTCTTGATCTTTAGTAAACCATAGCTAGCAAATAAATAATATTCCAATATAATGAATTCCAATAATCAGCTATATCCGGCGTAAATTTTAAATCACTAGTAACATTTTTGGTAAGGAACGCTGATAAACATTCAATTTTGCTTAGTGTCTATAATAATGGACAGATATAAACTTCAGAATCCATGCAATTACCCTTAATGCGGAAATCTTGTTGAATAATGTTTTAAGTTTCTACTATAAACCATCACTTTATCTCTTGATTATCAATTTTTTTAACTGTTGCCAAAGCATATATTAAAAATTGAATTTAGGAGAATATTAAAGCCTAGTGAATGTATTTTAAAAATTTTGAGGGATAACATGATACCAATTATAGGTAATACATAATTACGAATAAAATTTGCATGTTGCCTACACGTAGAATTTATATAAACACCATGCTTATGGAATTAGAAGAGTTCATAATTTGATTAATAAATGTTATAGGTGTTCTATTGCTTATGTGCAAAAAATAAGGCATTTTAATAACCCTGCGTAAAAATGTTTCTTGGTGGAGAATAAAAATTAAATATTTTAAATAGTACCAGCACCAATAAAGCAAAAAATGCGCGATTTTTGAGAGCACTTGAAAAGAAAATTTATTAATCAATTTCGCAAGATTTCCCCTTAATTTCACTGTCAACATCAATAATAACCGAGGCTTAGTGAGAACCGAACTGAAACTGAAACGCTAACGCACGTGATACATCTTAACATTGCCCATTAAAACTAGAAAGCATCGGATGCCATAATATTAATAAACTACCCATTGGGCATAATATGTATTTCCCTGACCGACTTAAAAACAAACCGTTTTTACGACTCTGAAACGTCTTTTCTCCCATAGTGATGCTTTTTGTTATTCGTTTTTAATGTGCTCGAACATACATATTACATATACCATAACTTCTGGACTTCCATATAAGCGGCCGCTAAATCTCCATAAAAAACCCATTACGGGAGATTAAGCGTAGAGATCCTGTGGTACTCGTAGTTCATCACCTAAGAGTTTTCTAATGAAAAGCATTGTCAATCGATTAATTTTTAATTAATTTAGCAATTTTATTTAATTGCTTTTTCGGGATAAAAATTGAGATTATGTGTCGCGTCGCATTTGAGTCATGTTTTTAGCGGAAAAAAACATTTAAGGAGTAAGCGCCTCTCGCTTGTCGCTTGAGTGAAAGCTTGATTTTCTCTGGTACGAGAAGAAAAATGGTTGTTATATTGTACCAGTCAAGAATAGATTTTTGGCTATAGGGGGTGGTTTGCGAAATGAGACAATTATCCAAAATTACTACGAGACAGAAAAATGCAAATTGACAAATGTTTTTGGGAATTTTGGTGTTTTTAGGTGGGCTTATTTAAATATCACCGAAGATTACCGAATAATCGACGTGCACGTGCAATATTAAAGATATTTTCTATACGGATGTTGAGGATTCAAGTTTTGATGGTAAATAATTGCCTTTTAGGTCACATGAATTTGCAATCGATAAGATCGGTTTATTTTGGCTATAGCAATTTTGATAAATTAATCAGATGACCTCACTCAAAATTTATATTAAAGTTAATACTATCCGACATCACAAAGAAGTCGTTTGTTTTAGACTGGAGGAAAAGAGTTAAAACTTTGTTGTTAAAAATCAACCTCCAGAAAACTCCAGGTAAACGTTTAAGGAAAAGCGGATAGTTTTACCATTCTGCTAATGATCACGCAATCGTTTTCTCATTGGTTGAAAGTAACAATGATTTACCAGAATTCCATTGTCAAATTTTTATAACCCTCATATTTGGATTATTTCCATTAATAAGTAATTATATGGCCCGGAAAGGTGTGAAACGTCCCATGAGCCTAAAATAGAATTTAAAAAAATATATAGAGGCTGGTCCGAATTAATATCGGCAAATTTCGCTTCGCAGTTAAAAATCAATAAAAAAGGTTTATATAAAGTTGTGTTTTGTCCGACTCAAATTATACAAACTAGCTTATTAAAGTTAAATGCCAGATTAAAATAAGCTTTTCTACTGCTGAGTTTGCACAAAAATGATCATAATATTAATATATTTGCTTTAAAATAACTAAATTGTTATCAAAGAATATTTTTTAAGAAAAATTAATTTTAAACGAACCTGATAGACACTGACATTTAGTATTTCCGTATAAAACTAAAAAAAAACAGCAGCATGACTGAAATTTGATAGCACAACGGGTACTGTACTTATGTCGAGCTATTATAGTTGCCTACTTTCTGTAAGATTATTGACATTTTTACGTTGTTTAACCTTAAAAATTCGGTACTGATGTTACCGGGACGGTTCAAATAGTAACTTAAACTTAGTTGTAAGATAAAAATCTATTGGTTCTAGTAGGAATAAACATTTTTTTATGGCTGAGACACACACACTAAAGGGAGATCCTATGGCGCTCGACGAGCGGTGTGGGTGCGAAGATGTTGATTGACCCGGTTCTTGAATAGTTGTAGATTGTAATTAAGTGAAAACAGATGTCCTGGGAGTAAGTTCCACAGTGATGCAGTGCGCCAGACAAAGGAGTTTTTGTAAAGCGATGTTCTAGGTGTTCCCAGTTGTACGACGAACTGGTGGGCTCTTGCCATCTGTCTGACGTCTGACAGGCATTGCCAAGTGCGGGATGAGGCGGGCCAAATCCTGGGAACATCTGTCGTGACAGTTTTTGTATAACAGGAATATCTCGGCCACATGTCTGCCGTGTTCCAGACTATCCAGATTTCGCGTCAACTCTGGGTCGCCGATAAGACGCACAGCTCTTTTCTAAATGGAATCCAGCAGCTTTAGGGTGTGCTTTGATGCAGCACTTTCGATGTGTGAGCAGAGCAATATTCTAAGCACGGTCTTATTTGCGCATTGTAGACCAAGAGTAACTGCTGCGGTGTATACAATTTTTGTTTCGAAATAGCGCACCAAGCTTCTATGTGGCTGATGCTAGCGATGTGGTCATGCCATATTGCTGTTAACCGAGACACCCAGTAGTCCGATTGACGAGGATGAAAGAATGGTCGATCCTGCCATAATGATGTCAGAGCCTGTCCTATTGGCCCTCCTGGTAAACATGGCTGCTTGGGTCTTTGCTGCATTGAACTGGACCAAATTTCTGTCGCACCAAATTTGAACTTTCTCCAGGTCTTGATTAATTGCTGTAATCTGCTCCTGTTTGCGTCTCAGTCGCTGGTAAAGGTTGTTTTTAACCTAAATTGGGAGAAAAGGGTACTGTCATCTGCAAAACCGTAAACAGGATTATTCGTTTCGGTCAGCAGGTTATTAATATACGAGTAGATGAGGAAGAGAGTTGGTGAAAGTATTGCGCCCTGAGGCACGCCCGCGTTAATGGTGAATGTGTCTGAGATGTGTCGATCAACTGCAACGTGTAGGGACAGGTTCTTAAGGAAACTGGCAAGCCAGCTGCAGAGAGAGGCTGGCAGTCCGTCATGCCAAACTCTGTCGAATGCCTTCGTAATATCCAACGCAATCGCTCGAGATTCTCAATTGTCCTACTTCATAATATATGAATGACATAGTCCAATATATCTCCTGTAGATCTCTCTTTGCTAGAGCCGTATTGAGTATCGTTGATTATTCTGTTGTTCTCAAAGTACTTGAGTAGTTGCTGATTGACTACACGTTCCGTGACTTTGGAGATCATGGGAATCAAAGCAATTGGGCAATAGTTTGAGGGCGGGTTTTTTCTTGTCATTTTTTCGAACAGGTTGCACTCGAGCGACTTTTCAAGAAGATAGGTAAATCCATTTTCGGTAAGACAGAGAAAAAAGCCTGGAAAAAATGAGTGTTAGTTCGTTGGCGCCTTTTCTTTAACACGGAATTGTTCATATTACCGTAACATAATAATGGGTAATTTTCTTTGATAAAATGTTATCGTGCAACATATTTTGAACTAAAATTAAATAAAAAAAAGAGAAGCATTGAAATTATAAAACAATAGGTATTTATTAATACCTATTAATTGTACCTTCCACATCAGATATCCATATGTGGATATTTGTAGGTGTGCAGCAGAGTACGATGATATCCACATATGGATACGACGCATTTTAAGTGTTTAACTGTTTAGAAGGATGATATGGGACTTGAAAATTCATATTAGGTCTGGTATAGCGCAAAAATATTGTTTTTCGGTTTAAATCACATTCATGCAAAATAGCGCCTTTCATGATATAAAACATCAATAAGTTTTACTTAGAAGAATGGCTTTATTAGAGTATTCTTTTCCATTCAATACACTTTTCATGTAAAATAGCGTCTTTTATTTAATAAAAACGACAATTTTGAATTTACAGCAGTATCCATTTGAGGATACGCTGGTATAGCACGATATCCATATGTGGATACACTGGTATACACCGAAATTTTAAGTGCTCACCGCCATTTTATTTCTGATTTTTTCTTTGTCAAACTGCATAATACCAAACAGATGCAAGCACCTCATAAAATGTTCAATAAAACAAAATAATACATCTGGTATGAGCAAGTTACTTTTAAAATTACAGCTGGAGTTGAAGGGGTTAATTAAAAATTTGCAAAGTACACCTGCGGCCCATAACTTGCTAAGGTCTAAGGCTCAGCTCGATTGGAAATAGGTTCAGGTGCCAGGCTATCCTTGTGAACTCCCTAATCCAAGCGAGAGCTCAACAACGCAAAATCAGGTTACGGAATCATGCAATCTTGACTATGGAAAATATAGTCATTTCATCTGGAGGAGTAACTGAACGGAATAAGTTATGCCTATTTGATATTAAGGTAAAATCGTTCTTCTAATGAATCAAATGAGACAAGGGTGTCAAAAATAATGTTGTTTGGACCACATTTTTGTGTCGATTGAAAAAAACCATATAAGTGCCATTTGCAAATTGCACCATACAGTGTTCCGCTGTTTTCCAAAATTAATTCGTATATATTATATTAAAACGGAAACCCCTTGGGTGACACATACCTGCTTAAAATTTGTCCATTTCATGCTGACCAGTGATAGGACAATCAATCACCCCGTTCTGTCTATTTGAATGGTAACATTTAATCAGTGCAAGCTTGAAAAGCAGTACCTTACGATTGACATTATCAAATGTTTCGACAAGTTATCCTTAATGTTAAGAAACTCCAAAATGTGTATAAAATTCCAAAATTGTACTTTTTCCATGGAAATCAATCTGAGATTCTGGAATAATGCCATTTGTTGAAAAAAAATCCGAGAGACCCGTTCGTTTATCATATTTTCATATATCAAAACTATTCTACTTGCAAAAATGGACGGTTATAATTTAATAGAAAATTTCCCGCAATGACACGCATAAATGGTAAGGTTAATCGAATTAGGTATCATTCCCGGCACAATATTATACACATACATAAAAATATATGACAAAAATCAAAGTATATGAAAAATATTGGGCGTTACCTTCTCAAAACATCTATCACTGCCACCATAGAAACCAACATAAATGCCAAGTGGAATTTGACACAGACTGACAGATTCAAATAAGTTTTTCTACTGTTGTGTTTGAATAAAAATAATCATATTATATTTGCTTTCAAACTACTAAATAATTATCAAATAATGTAATTTATTCTCTAAGATTATTTATGTTTTTACGTTTCTTAACCTTGCAAAAAAATCATGTTGCGGAATTGTTAAAATTATCGTAACATAATAATGGTTAATTTTCTTTGATAAAATGTTATCGTGCAACATATATCAAACTAAAATAAAAATTAAAAAATTGAAAAGCATAGAAGTTATGAAATGCCATCTACTTATCAGAAATCATTAAGCACTTTAAAACAATAGGTATTTATTAATATAATATTTAATTGTAAAATTGTAAACTTGACCTATGAATAACACTGTCAAAATGCTGCTCCCATTGACTCCGTGAAATCGGCGCCTATGAATTATTCTTTTCAGGAGTCTTATGAGGGCTCGACAACTTGCTAGGGCCTAAGGCTCAATTCGATTGGAAATAGGCTTGCATGTGGGCTCTCCAATCCAAGCGAGAGCTCAACAACGCGAAATTAGGTTCCGGAATCATACACAATCAAAGAACCAGGAAAACTTTTGCAATGCCCCAGTAACTCCAGGAATTTTTGGTCGGTAGTAACGGTAGTAAGTAATAACTTTACAAAAACGTCTCATCCACCTTTGACAGACGAACGCAGCGTCACGGCGACTAAAGTTAAGGAAAAAAGCAAATGTGCTCGCTGAAATGTTTTCATCGCGCTCTACCTTAAACGTCCCCCATGAAAAGGCTCTCTCCAGCATATCCAAAATCAACACTACCATGACAGAAGTTAAGTTTCAGCACCGTGATATTCGTAAAATCCTCAAAAAGAGCTAGATACGCAAAAGGCATCCGCGCTAGATGGAATACTTGCCATCGTGTTAAAGACCTGCGCCAACAATCGAACACCCATTTTTCAAGATTATTTTCTCTGTCTTACTGAAAAGAGATTTACCCATCTTCTTGTAAAGTCGCTCAAATACAACCAGTTCCAAAAAAAGCAAGAAAACCACGCCCACAAACTATCTCCCAATTACCTTGCTTCCAATAGTCTCCAAAGTCATGAAACGTGCAGTCAATCAGCAACTTACTCAAGTATCTCGAGACCAATAGAATAATTAGCGATAACCAATACGGCTTCCGCAAACACAGATCGACAGGAGCTACATTGGCCTATGTCACTCATAGATGGAGTAGAGCAATTGAGAACTACGGAGAATCTCGAGCGATTGCGTTGAATATTTCGAAGACATTTCACAAAGTTTGGCATGACGGACTGCTCAACAAACTGCCTTCCTTCGGACTGCTAGCATCTTCATGCAGCTGGCGTGCCAGTTTCCTTAAGATCCGATCTCTGTACGTTGCAGTTGATAAACACATCTCGGACACATTCACCATTAATGCTGAAGTGTCTCAGGGCGCAATACTTTCACCAGCTCTGTTCTTCATCTGTATTAATGACCTGCTGACTGAAACCAATAATCCTGTTTACAGTTTTGCGGATGGCACTACCTTTGTTTCCCAATTTAGATCAGAAAAATCTTTACCAGCGATTGAGACTTTTTACCGCAGGCAGGAGCAGACTACATGATGATCTAGAGAAAGTTCGAACCTGGGGCGACAGGTATTTAGGCCAGTTCAATGCAGCAAAAACCCAAGTAGTTAGGTTTATCAAGAAAGCCAATACGGTGGACCCTGATATCCTTATGGCAGGATCGACCATTCTTTCATCCTCTGCAATCGGACTACTGGATGTCTCGGTCAACAGCAATATGTCCTGGTATGACCACGTTGCTAACATCGCAAAATCAGTCTCGCAACTAAAAACTGAAAACACCGCAGCAGCTGCTCTTGCTCTACAAAGCGCAAATAAGACCGTGCTTAAAATATTGCTCACCGATCTGGGATGCCGCACCTAAGTACACCCTAAAGCTGCTGGATTCCATTCAGAAAAGAGCTGTGCGTCTCGTGGGCGACCCTGAGTTGACACGGGATCTGGATAGTCTGGAACACCACAGACGTGTGGCCGAGATATCCCTGTTTTACAGATCTGTTTTCCCCTAATTATAACCTACAACTATTCAAGAACCGTGTCAATCAACATCCTCGCACACACACCGCTCGTCAAGTGCCATCGGATCTCCCTTTAGTGTGTGTGTGCCACTGATATAAAAAAAAATGGAAAATATAGCCATTTCATGTGGATGAATAACTGAAATGAATTTGATATTAAGATAAAACCGTTTCTGTAGTGAGACAAGAGTGTGTAGGCTGCCGCAAAAGGTGGGCAAGACAGAATTGCAAGGAAAATTAAAGAAAAATCAGAAACTATCCAAATGAAAGTAAAGTGGCAACGCATAAAAAACCAAAAAGCAACTCTCCTGACGAAGACAGTGGAAAATATCAGTTATGGAACTCAGGTACCAAACTAATAAAAATCCAAATATGGTAGTAACAGATACCGCCTGAGACTCAAAAATGGGTCGGCTAGAAGATCCAGAAAAAGTATTTAACAAAACTATTCTACCGCGCCGCCAATAATGACTAATTTTTGAAGGGTGTCTCTTATTTGATTTCTATCGATGGAGAGAATAGAAGGAATGCTACGCACACGCGGGAAGTGCATTCCAAACTTTAAACTAGCCAATCTCCTACAAGCTTTATGCTACACGTCACATGTAAACACATTATTTTTCCATTTTTTCCCTAAAACGTGCTTCCCTTTCCACTACGCTGGTTTGTATCACATTTTTTTCGACTGAGAATACCATACAAGTGTCATTTGCAAATTGCTCCATACGATGTTCCGTTGTTCTCCAAAGTTAATTGGTATAAATTATATTAAAAAGGAAACCCCTTGTGACATATCTCGCTTAATTTTTCCCCATTTCATGCCAATTAGTGATTAGAAAATCAGTCACCCCCTGTTGTGTTGCTTAATATTGAGAGATTCCAAAATATGCACTAAAGTTCCAAATTTGAACTTTTTCGACCGAAACCAATCTGAACTTCTGAAAAAATGCCATTTGTCTCAAAAAAACTGAACCGTTATTTATCACGGTCTCATATATCTAATTCTGATTATTGAGCAATGCAACAGGTCAATAATTTTGCGCAGATTTATTTGATTAGAGCTGCTTTCAGTTTTTTTGGGTTAGTTTGGGTTATTTGCTAAATACGATATAATTGGTAAAAAGGTTAATTCTTACAGAGAAATAGGCATCTAAACTAGTTCATTTCTTATTATTGAGATCCTTTATAATATTTACTATTTCTTGAGAATTCTACAGGCATGATGATTCTAGATGCTCTGTTAGTAATCGAAATATGTAAAAAATCTTTAAATATACCAATATCCGCTAAAATATACTGGATAACGAATAAAAACAAATTATGTGTCTGGCCTTTATAAGCAAACAACTGAAGTGAAACTTCTGAAAGAGATATTAGGAATTGAGTTTTTATTTTTTTTTATATCAACTTTTGTCCCCCCCTTGTCGACACTTTTAAATTTTTTTTTTGCTTTTTTTCCAACTTTTTTTTTCATAAAGCATTTATTTTTCATAAAGTGTTTTTTCCCATTCCATTTTTGCCATCCCCGACCTCGTAGCTCAAGCCTTCGCCTTTTTTTCGCCGAAAACCGCGTTTCTCAAAATTTCTTTATTTTATTATTATATTTTTTTCTTATTTCGCTTTCAATAAATTTTTTAGGTTTTTTCAATTTTTTCCCATTTTTTTCGAACATTTGTTGGGTATCCGGGGGGGGTGGGGCATATAAGTTCCCATCCCTCCACTAATGACCCCGTTACGGGGTCATCGCTTGTCACGGGGTCATCGCTTGCCAGATTTTCGATTCGAGGCTCCGTTGCAGAGATACCGGCAAAAAACGTTTTTTTCCCCAAAATCCCCCCTTAAATTAGAAGCCCTATATGGTCAAAGGTAGCCCCCCATGAGGCACACCTACCCGAAAAATTTCTACCCAGTAGCTCTTACCATTCTCCCGAAATTAATTACTGGACCCCATCAGTTTTCGTCAAGGATCCTCATTTTACCTCGGCTACATACCCTGAAAATTTCAGCCTTCTAGCTATACTGGAACATGATTCATTAAAGTGTTTCACTTTGATATCCGTTTCATTTGATTTCCGTTTCATTTTTTCGGACTTACTATCCTCGCTAAAGAAGTTTCACCTCAAAAAAAATTTTTTTTGAGCATTGTTTTTTTAATTAAGGCTCATTTGTTCATTGATGATATATATTCGAAAAAAAAGAACCAACTACATACTGATTTTAAAAAACAGTGTGTGCCTAAGACCACATGATAGAAGTGAAAACTTCAATGAAAATTAAAAGCTGTATAAGAAATAACATATATCTATCAAGTCCTAGATTAAATTCATAAGAAAATTCATAAATAATACTTAATTAAATTTTCTTCATCCAAAACACTTCAACCAATTTCATTTTGTTCCTTAGAGATTGGATATTTTGGTGGGCAAGTTTGATAGTTTCCTTTCCATATTATCCTTTATTAGGCCCACAGAGTTGCCTGGCGACTGAACATTTTGGTGAATTAAATTAATGTTTACACATCGGTTGCCCAAATTTCTTTTTAAATGTTTAGCAGTTCTGATTTTTTATTTCTTAAAAATCCCCATTATAATTAATATTGTTTCTAAATCTGACTAGACGTCTTTTGTAAACAGGGCAATTGGTATCTCTGGCGGAATGGTTGTTTCCAGGTATTTTCAGTTTTTAACAAATTCGGGCATTTTAAGTTTCTTTCTTCACAGTACTGTGCACTATGCTCGCCTCCACATTTAAAACAACATTCTTTTCTGTGCAATATTTTGCTGCATGGTCAAAACCACAGCATTTAAATGTTCTTGAACAAACACGGTAACTAGGTGAAAGTAAACGATGCCTCTTTTTAGGAAGCATTTGGCAATTTCCGCTCTAGCTTTTCTAAAAATTGATCATCGCAAAAATCTTTTCCGATAACTATTATCATGACCATTGGGTCAGATGTTTGATTTTCCCTAAACTTTATTTTGTCTATGTTTTTTATGGATAATTGCACCGTTTTTGGATTGCCTGATGTTTTAAAACCGTCTCCTACATCTTGTATGTTTATTTGTGTTTTAAATGACTTCAATGTTTCCTGTGGGTTATCTATATTGTCAATATTTATTATCGTCTCGTGTTTTTTTGTTGTTTTTGGCGTTATCCATTGTTCTTTTCTAAAAGTATTTTCCGTGTGCTTTTCCAGTGCTTTGACTTTTCCATTCGCATCTATTACTTGTGCGGATGATAGTGGGGTTGGTGAAATAAATTCGCCGTTTTTTGTTTTTAAATTAGTAAGCTGTATTTTATTTTTAAGTACTAAATTTTCTTTTTCCCCAGTTTTAAAAGTTAACATAGTAAAGAGTTTACAGATATCTGCTTGCGCATTCTGTATTATTGTTTGGAAATTTGGAGGAAGGCAAAATGTTTCATTTTCTAGATGGTGTCGGTCCATTATGGAAAAAAATTGCTTACTATTTCTTTAGAGTAAATTTGAGATTTTTCCTCTACCTTTGCTTCCAAGGTAATTTTAATTATTTCCTTATCATTGCGGTTATCATCACATTGGCTTTTGTAGCTGTATTTTTTGTTCTGGAGTTGTGTCTGAACAATGGCTTTCACTGTGGTTTCCTTCTAAGGTTTGATCTTGTATTTTTTCGTTATCTTTTGGCGGTGTTTTCAAAACAGCTTTCGTTGGTTTAAAAATCGAGTCCGAAATCATTTCGTCGCAAAAACTGAAATTTTCGTATTTCCCCGGTATCGGTGATTTATCCGAGCGCTGCATTGTTTGTTTATCAGTGTTTATTTTATTGTTCTCTTGAGTTGGAGTGTTTGTCAACAAGACCGCACCGACCTTGGATCCTATTATTTAGTGTTCCTAAGATATTACATCTTTGTTTATGCACACTTTTTACACTAATGGGTTTTTTCAACCGAACGGATGGCTTTCCGTAGTCGTTACTGTTATTCATAACAGAAATCACCAATTAAACCTTTTTAAAACTCGTAATATGAACGTTTAAACGGGAGCAGACTATACACACGTGTATGACGTATATCGCGAATATTTGTTTTTTTTTCCAAAAAACTTCGTAACTTAGTATCCGGAATTTTTAAACTTTTAAGGTGGCATTTTGATCAGCATCAAATTGCACAACTTTGTTTCCATTTAATCGACCTTGTATCTCTTCTAGTTTCCGAGATCCCAATGATGAGGCTCGAATTGTACAGGGTGGCTCGAATTCGTGTCTATGTATGGGGAACTCGAAAACCGTAAGAGATACAGTGTCGGTCAAATGATGGCAAAATTGCGCATTTAGGTGCCTAACAATAAGCCGTTTGGAAAGTTTTAAAATTCCGAGTATTTACGGAGATATGCGAAAAAAACCGAAATTTTGAAAAATCGTTTTATTTTTTTCCTGGACTTATTTAAAAACGGATTTCAAATTTAATTGCACTTTTGCGTTGCCACTTTTTCCGCTCTATCCAATGATGCTATCCAATTTGAAATCCGACGTTTCGTCTTTAAGGGATCATCATCAACTTTCTTTTTTTAAATACGAACTTCATTTTTTTTTATCGTTTTTCAGATGGTATTGGCGTTATAAATATGAGTAGGGTAAAGTACGGATAGATGCCGCACTTTTTGTAAAATAATTGTAAAAATTCGGTTAACAAAAACGTTGTATTTCAAAAAACATATACACATTCTATAATCTATTTCTTATTGAAATATTGGCATTTAAACAACATAAAAAATACTCTACTACTGAAAAAAAAATAACTAAGAAAAAGTGTTTTTCCGGCAACTCTCCCCCTAGATAAGGAGAGATGCCTACAGCCGCGCTGAGAGATACCCAATGTTAATTGCTATAAGGGAGAGATGCCGTAAAATTTTCTTGTAATTCCGCACGTTTACATGGGTTGCAAATGGTTAAGTGCATGGTACATGTCTCATGCAGCCATTTGTCGCATCTTATGCAGCAAATCCAGTCAACTGTTTTGGAGGTTTTACTGTAATCTCTCCTTTTTGGTACGGATAGATGCCTCACGGCCCACGCATGCCCCGTATGAATCAGTAAAAAAAATATAAAACAAGATGTTTTAAATGCCCTATATAATCTATACAATGTAAAATTATGCTATATTATTACTAAAAATATTGTGGCATCTTTCCGTACCAAAAAGTGCGGCATCTCTCCTTTTTGGTACGGATAGATGCCTCCCCGTCCCACGCCTGCGCCTAATGAATCTGTAGCCGAGAATACAAAACAAAATCTTAGATATGCCCTATGTAATACTATAAATGTAAAATGATCCCATTTTTTTATTTTCAACATACTTCCCCAATACTATTAACAACATACAAATAAATTTTAAGCAATAAAAGTATATCTTACAACTTTATTCTCACAATTATCGTCTAAACACGTGCTCAATCAAAACACCAACCACGAGCAAAACAATACTGGCTAAATAGCTCTTTGATCCCGTCGACCGTTGTCAAGTGCATATAGTTTCCGCGTCACGTGATCTGCGGCATCTCTCCCCCTGCGGCATCTATCCGTACCCTATGTGTTTTTATCTTTTTTATTTTAATTTTTATTTTGTTATTACTTTTATTTTATATATGTATTTTGCTTTGGCATAATTTTAATATAATTTAAGGTAGGTACTTTTGATATTTTTATATTGTATAAAAATATTTTATTTGTTTTTTGTATTAGGTGGAAAATTGGAGCCCGTATTAAAAATAAAAAATAGTAAAATTATTTTTTAAGAGAATATGTTGAAAATATTTTATCTTTGCACTAAGCAACTTGTTTGAGTAATACTTCATGGCCATATTCTCGTAGAAAATAAGCTTACTATTTTTTATTTTTAATACGGGCTGAAATTTTCCACTTAATACAAAAACAAAATAAAATATTTTTATACAATATAAAAATTTCAAAAGTACCTACCTTAAAATATTATTTAAAATTACGCCAAAGCAAAATTATATAATTAAAAAAAATAATAATAAAAATTAAGAAAAAAAATTAAAAAAAAACACATACTCATATTAATAACGCCAATACCATCTGAAAAACGTTAAAAAAAATTAAAGTTCGTATTTAAAAAAATAAGGTTGATGATGATCCCTTGAAGACGGAACGTCGGATTTCAAACTGGATACCATCATTGGATAGAGCGAAAAAAGTGGCAATGCAAAAGTGCAATTCAATTTGAAATCCGTTTATAAATAAGCCCAGGAAAAAGATAAAACCATTTTTCAAAATTTGTTTTTTTTCCGGATATCTCCGGAAATTCTCGGAATTTTAAAACTTTCTAAACGGCATATTGTTAGGCCCCTAAATGCGCAATTTTGCCTTAATTTGACCGACACTCTATCTCTTACGGTTTTGGAGTTCCCCATACATAGACACGAATTCGAGCCACCCTGTACACAGGTTTGGTTGCACTAGATTACTCGGTTTTTTAGGACTAAAATATTATGTGATGACGTGTCGTTTCAAAATTCGATGGCGAAAAGTATACATTCAACTAGCTCACCCTGTATAGAAGGCATTATTAGTTCTAAAAAGTCTTCTTGAACAGATTTTGGCGTACATTTTTGTCAAGTAATCAGCTTTTCTTTAACAAAAAAAAAATAAAAATTTTTATTTTTTTAAATCTGTAAGTTGATGTTTTTACATTTTCCCTCAAAAGTCAATTTTCCTGACATTTTCGAAAAAAGAAGCATTTAAAGATTTTTTTTCGAACTTTCCTGACTATTTTTCCGGCGCTATGGACTCATAGTGACTTCCCTTTCAAAACTATATAGGCCCAAAAATCAACACGAATTGACTTTTTCGACAGTCGGGTATCAAGGCAAAATTTTGAAAAATTGCATATGTGACGTAATAACGTGGAAACTAGGAAACGAAGAATCGGTTCGCCAAAAACAAACGACCGTCGACTGCCCCATATTGCCTAGAAACGGGCCAAATACCAAAGCTCGACTCGCAGCCGTTTTGAAGACAAAATGTTTAAGGTAAAAAATATCAGAAAGATCGTTACATGACGCGTTACATAACGGCAAATTTCCATTTGCTACCCAGGAAAAAGTATGTTGAGCGCGCTTAAAAAAGTTTTCACTTAAAAAAGTGAAACACTGTACGTTCAGTTACAAAAACCATGAAAAATCGTCGATTTGAACTTTTAAGCGTCTCGGCAGATAATAAATTTGTTACATCAACGGCAATTCCAATTCCTGACAGCTTGCAAAATTCCTCACAAGAAAAGCGATAATACATTCTTCTGCATAAATAGACATACCCCAAGAGACTTGAAAATCAAAACAGTGTCGTCACCGTCGATCTAGAATGCTTAAGACCCGTCCACTCTTTGCGGCACCCGATTCGACGCTGTTATATCTCGTTTAGTCGCATAAAAAGTCGATATAAATGTGAAACTCGATCGCTTTTATTTACCATAAACGATAGGTTTTTTCAATGGTATTAGTACCATAATCAATGGGCAGTTTTAGACACGTCTCGACTTAAACTAGAATTAAACTACACTTAAGCGCAAGCCGTGGTATGTGGACGGGATACCGAAACCGTTCTTCACCGAGAAAAGCGCGTGGCGGCGAATATCAAGAATTAGGATATGGAATTTGAAATGTTTTACTTTTCCGTCGCTATTCGAAAGCTTTAGTATACTTAACCATGCAGAAAAACAAGCAGCGGTTGTTGAAAATACCATGAAACATGCCGAGACAAAAAATGAAAAAATCACGTATCCAGCCCAAAAATCGACTGCAGTGTTTGCAGGCAAATCGAGAACAAAACTTTTCGAGAATATCTTTCATATATTTGAAATGAATGTGTAGTTTCCATAATTTGTCTTAAATTTGTCGGATCTCAGAGAGCAATGCAAAACATACTCCAATATTTCAGGGTTATAGTAAAGTAGAGATCACCAATCGGATGCAATAAAAAAGTTGCGTTTCATTTACGGTAGAAAACTTACTTCGCTTGCAGGAATCTGTGGAAATCTGGCAACGTCTCGATACTTTTTCTCATAATGCTGTTAGTTGATATAACAACTCAACAGTTTATAATTTAAAAAATATATATGTTACAATGATTGCCTACAAATTAGAAGATGTGGCGACACTCATAATTAGAAGATGTGGCGACACTCATAACATAATTTTTGTATTCATAATGTTTAACTACCCGCTTGTGCCTTGGGACTAGTGGTAAAATTTTTCAATATATTGGGGGGTTAGTCGAGGGCTGAAAGCCATAGGGTTCCAAGCGACATTGCAATATTTGTAAGGAAAATTAATTTTAAAGTTTGATGTTCGAGAAAAATGTTATGATAATGAAAATAAAACTAAAATATTTTTGGCAACTCTGTATAGGGATTTGTCAATAAAATACCACCCAAAATACTGCTACAAGCAAATTGGAATTACGTAATTTTTCCTCTGGAAAACAGTGTTACTGTATTTAAAATCTTGTGATTCTCTTAAATTTTAATTTACTTTTTGGTTGTCTAAGTCTAAAATAAAACTTTTAAATTTTGTTAGGTTTATAAGATATCTCTGCAATGAAATAAAAACACGGTTTTCCAAACAAACTTTATAAGTACTAAACAATACCTCCCTCTTGAGAGGGAAGGAGAAATAAAAAACAAAAATTGTTACACAAAAAACAAACTTATTTTTTTTATGGAATAAAAATTTCTTATTTCATCTTATATTCTCAAAGTAAACTTTTCATGTATTGCTAGTCTTCCAATGGCATCCATTTATATGCAAACTCAATTTTCCTGACGGTGATTGACTTTGAATTATGGTTGGTAGGATCTGTTTCCAGATTAGCAGCGACAAAATTTCTATCTTCCATTCTGCTTTGATTTCTGCTATCGTTAGATTTGACTTTTTGATACTTAGTCTCTCAAATTCTGCATTGTGGTGGTTATTGACCTCGTATTGAACTACAAACTCCAGCCTTTATATAGTTTTTAAATTGTGATATATGCATATTATTAACAGAAAATTTGTTTTTTTTTACCTACTTTGAGCAATAGTCTGACAAAAGAAGTAGGGGCCCATATCGACACCTGCAACGAAAACTATAGTAACTCCATTTTGACGATTTTGAGAAAGATGGGTTTGAAATATTACCTAATAAACGTAAGATTAGTTAGATTGATTATGTTAATGAAATACTAAACAATGTTTTTTCAATATTTAAGATATTTAAAAAAAAATTGATGAGTTATTATAGTTTTTGTTGGACGAAAAATAATTAAAAAATAGTTACTATATTCTTTTCATGACCACTATTAAAGTTATGTTACAAAATCAAATTTATATAAAAAATAATAAATACTAAATGCTTTTTATTAATATAAATTTATGTAACATAATATATAAAACAACGATATCCTATTATTCATATTCAGTTTCTTCAGTTCCAACTCAAACTAACCCAAACTACTCGTATTTTCTAGAATGGTTAAGTTTTTAAGGGAACGTTTTCTACCCTTTTAATGAATTATAAAAACTGAGATACATTTTTCGTATGACTCTTTTTTTACATACTTCCATAAGTCCCTGTAGTTTTTTTTTTCATCAATACAGTAGATCTTGGGTGCTTAATATGCCAGATCAGGATCTACGAGTGTTTGGTCTTAAAAAAGTAACTCGGAATCTTCTTCATATTCATATTTAAGAAAACTTCCTCGATTTTTTGAGGTAGATACTTTGTTTCTTAAATTTGACTGATCTAAATTTTCTTTCCCGTACTGGACCTTTTCCAATTTTGGCGTTTCACTATATTCGAAAAAGAAAAGAAGTTGTTTTGATTCATTTTAGTAACAATGCAAGGCTTCCCGGTGACCTTGGCCACCCGGATCAAGTTAACCCACTGATCAGGTGTGTAGAGAAAACTTAGACGTTTTCTGGCAATTTCAAATAATGCATGATACTGTCCCCTTCGTCAATATGCCAGATGAGAATCTACGAGTGTTTGGTCTTAAAAAAGTAACTTGGAATCTTCTTCATATTCATATCTAAGGAAGACTTCCTCGATTTTTTGAGGTATATATTTTGTTTCTTAATTTTTTTTTGTGTTTTATGGCTCTGGTTAAAACCAACTGGCCAGTATCTCTCTTTATTCATGATGACAGCAATGGACCAAAAATTTACCGAGATTGAACAGTAATATGACTTATATAAACTACAATATACCTAATATTATGTCTTGTATAAACTACAATATACCTAATTATCTAATTTCTAATACATATCCTATTTTGCCTTTTTTGTGTCTTTTTGTTGTTTTTTCTTTTCTATTTTTTATCACTTTTTTATTATTGTTTTATATATGCTTTCATTATTTTAAATGAAGAGTAAAGGCTGTGTGCATTATTTTAGTTTTCGAAAGTTTTATGTTGTTATTTATTTGTTTTTATATATATTTTTTTTGTTTTTTTTTGTTTTTTTTTTTCATAAATCAATTTTGACATCCAATATAAATTTATATAGGGCACTGTATATACTTATGTTATTTGTCATAATAAGAGAATTTAGGTTGAATGGAAGAACAACATCATTTAAACTATTGTACAATAAATATAGGCTCTGTGCATGAGACAAACATCCCAAGATACTGTGCTCCAAATCTCCGACATCTCCACATTCGCAATTCTCACCCTCCTGTAAACCTATTTTCTTTTTATACTTAGGACATAATGCATGACCACAACGAATACGGGAGATAGTTCTTATAAAACTTCGGTTTGATATTCCACCAAACCAAGCCTTTTTATTAATTTTTGGAAACATGTTTTTGTATACGTATCCTTTGTTAGTAAGGTTAAAGTTCTCCTGCCAATTTTGGTATAACTGTGATTTTGACACATTAAAAGAATCAGAGTATGGTATTTTATAATTTGCTACAAAACTTGGGAGGTTTGTCGCATCTTTAGCTAGTTTATCTACAATTTCGTTATCTGTTATACCAATATGAGCCTTGATCCAAACAAAATGTACAATTTTTCCAAATCGTTTTAATATTTTACAGGTATTAATTATTTTTTTAACAATATAATTGGCAGGAATTTTAGAGCTACAATTAGCAATGGCCTGTAAGGCACTTTTAATATCAGTAAATATGGTAAAGTGGGTATTTCCTTCATATTCTATACAGTGTAACAGAGCTTCCCAAAGAGCCCATAATTCTGCAGAGAAAATTGTTGATCCGTTCAACAGCCTAAACTGTTAGGAAATGTCTTTATTTTTGTGGAGAAAAACACACCCTGTGTGTTGGTATTTTTGTAATAAATAAATACAGGGTGATCAAAAATTAACATTAAAAATTGAAAAGAAAAATCGTTAAAAGTCATTTTTTTGAAATGGAAATTCCCTATTTTTATAATTTTATCTTATTTAGCATTAAAAATAAGGGCGACTTTGTATAAAGTTGTCTATTTGAAAAACTTGTAGTTTTTGAAATATTGGCAATTTAATATTTTAAACAATGACACTATTTTTTGTCTTTTGACGAAACACCTACTCATTACCCTAGCCGGGACAATTAAGATATTAACCTTTCTTGGGGCGCAGCTGTTCTAGCAGATACAAGTGTATGGTAACCTATAGTGTTCAAATCACAATTTTTACACCAGCTATCGATACGTCCGTGGCAGTTTGTGTTAGAAGGTTTGATGTGCACGTGGCAAACATTTTGATCTCTTGGATACACTGCACCTGACTACGTTATAATTTACAAATTATAAATATCGCATTTTAGCATAGAGAACAACACTACCATTGGCCAGCGTTTTATATTTCTAGACACATTATAGGAGGCTACCCATGCGGTGAGGATTTTAACACTATAGGTTACCATACACGATGCAAAAGAAAGCCTGTTGTATCTGCTAGAACAGCTGCACCCGACGAAAGGTTAATATCTTAATCGTCCCTGCTGGGGTTATAAGTAGGTGCATTGTCAGACGAAAAGAAATAGTGTAATTTCTGTAGTGCTCGATTGTTTTCTTTCGCCACGCCTCGCCGGCATGGCCAACTAATAACAAAACTTAAAAGCCGTATAGCATTTTTACAATAGAAAATGTTAAATTGACAATATTTCAAGAACTACAAGTTTTTCGAATAGACAACCTTATACAAAGTCGCCCTTATTTTGAATGCTAAATAAGATAAAATTTAAAAAATAGTGGGTTTTCATTCGGAAAAAATTACTTTTAACGATTTTTTCATTTAAATTTTTAATGTTAGTAGTTGATCATTCTGTATTTATTTATTATAAAAGTGCCAACGCAGACTACTAAAGTAGATCCCCTTCTACAAGGAAACCAACCCCAATTAAATAATAAAGGCTTTCATATGAGAAATTGATAGTTATATTTAGTCCCGCAAGCGTCATTTTTGACATAAAATTGAAAATATGTCAAAAACGGTTATTAGGGATAGGATATTATATATGAAATATATCTAGAATTTTCTGAGGAATTCAAAAATGTCTTAATATATGGGGTATTCTATTTTAAATAAGGAAAATACGAACACTCTGTATATATAAAAATATAATATTTTAAAAACTTAAGTAAACCCAAACAATTTTTGTGATAAACTTTTTTTGGTGCACCTCGTAGATTCTGAGATAAGGTGTCATCTCATAATAAACGGGCCATGCACCCTGTACAATCTTTACTTGCATTAATTTCTTTTGGTAGGCTTTTGCTTAATATACTGTTTATTTTTTTGAAAATTCTCCTTTCTTTCAGTGTTTTTTTATTGGTGAGGATTTTTTTTAGGCTGCTTCATCGGAGTTTTGTTGGATTCTGAATCTGAACTACTCAATTTATCGCTATACGCACAACATTGTGTGCTACGCGCTTCGGTAAATCATTTTCTCTCGACAAGAATGAAACACTTTCCACCTCGGTGTGTAATATACTATTTTGTAAACTTAACAAAAAGACTTGCTTTTGAAAACCTAAGCCATGCAACAAATAAAAATAAATCTGATTTTGCCAAAGCATTTCTGAGAGTGTTGTTTGATTGAACACACAAAACCTTAAGTACAAAAAAGACATTTTTTGTTGGCAGCAATATGACTTTCGCTAGCCAATTAAAATTTATTTCCCACTGGGCAGTAAAAGACTAAGGGTCGGTCCTGCACATAGAAAATATTTCTTGATCAAATTAAGTCGCATGGCCATCTTCACGCCGAGCAAACGGCATTCAGTCGTTCAAGTGTGCCTTATCGGCGATGACATCGAGAGAGTGAGAGAGGGGGGAGGAAACGCATGCATGTGCCGCGCACACGGCGAATCGCCGAAAAAACCCCGAACCGAACGGCCGCCGCGTCGGGGGTCATCGAATTCCCACGGATTCCATCCGATCCGTACGTCACAATGGTATTGCCTCTATGCCCATTCAACCGCTGCTACACTCACACCGGTGCCGTTGACAGTTGGGGCCGCGCTTTTCTTCTTTCTTTTTTCCGCGGCCCGCCTGAATGGTAATCAACCATAAGGATTGCGTGAGGCCTATACCGTGGACACCTAATTAAAGAACTGAGGCGGCTGTGCGGAATGACATAAGAATGTCCTCTGTTCTATTGCGGATAATTTTTGCCATTCCTAGTCTTAAGATATGTCTAAAATGGGCCATTGATTTATCATTTAAGTTCTGGTTTCATGCTGCGGCTGCGTGCTCGAAATTATCGTACATAATGTATTGTGCCATGTCAGGTTGGGAAAATGGAAATAAAATCGCTATAAATAGAAAAATTGATGTGTATTTATATAGTAGAATTTTTTGGATATGCAGTGACGTATTTTTTTTACATTATTTTTGTACTATTACTTGTCATATGAATGACAAATCCCCAAATGAGACATTTTGAAACGTCAAAAGAGGTTATCTCTGCGTCAAAACTTAAAATGTTGAAAAAGATTGGAAATAGACGACTAAAATGAGCAAAGCCAGCTTATTATTCTAAATATATTGGCTTTTCTGAACTACAAAAACAACAAGTACTGCTTGGACCTTCAAAATGTTGTGGAAAAGACAGCTTTCGCAACGAAAGTAAGTTCAAGAGTGATATTAAATTTTTAAAACAAATTACTAAAATCTGACAAGAGATTCAAAGAAGTATCAGCAACGAGAAATAAAGAATATATTAAAATTACCGACTACTTAAAAACTAAAAAGCCATATTAAAATAAAATTACCTACTACTTAAAAACCAAAAAGAACATATTAACATAAAATCTCTCATTCAGAAGTTTATGAAATCCTAGAAATGTTTAAATAATTTTACTGTATCGACGCCTTCAACCAGTCTTCCTTGATGAACCATGGATATTCAGTAAAATGTCCTTTAGAAATACCTGGCAGGATGATACCAAAGCCACAAGCTCTTCAAAAGGCGGTCAAGGTAAGTTGAAGCTGCTTTTATTTAAAAAACACCCGTTGGTAGCGGGATGGTAATGAGAGCTACCACGTTTTTTACACCAGAATGTTCTATAAATATTGACACATTCAAACACATTGATACTTTGTCTTGGTCGCCGTATTCACTTTGGGAACTTGCTTAAGCTTGTAAGTTTGTTTTTATAGTAATAAACAACGTAATTTAAAAACACACGCTATAAAAAGTGTGATGGAAGGGACGTTTTGCTGTTTATTATTTTAAAAATAATTTGTGGGGCTTTGGTTTACGAAAGTTTGTAGTTTTGTCAACGGTGATGCCAAATTCTATTGTTTTATACAAAAAGTGAAAACCATGAAATTTTGAGTTGAATCACTTTCGTTCTAAAGGTGCATTAAAAAAATCATCACAGACGCACAAGGTGTCCAATGGGGCCTACGTGCCGTGGCCTTTCAATGCCACTCTCTCATTTCCAAAAGAAATCATACAAATGCTTATGACTTCCATTACCCAACTATGCTCATATTAAAGGCTCTTCCATGACCAACCCTCCATTGTGTGTTTTGAACGACACACCAACACTAGCGTCAAATTAGCTCTAGCTTCGGAGGGACTTCCTAGGGACGTGGACTCCTTGCGTAAGTTGTATTATCGCTTCCACGACGCCTACGGTATCGGTTCGGCTGAGGTTCAAACGGATTTCTCTGCCTTCAGGTCTTTATTTTCATCGGAGAGACTTCAATACCTTCAGAACGTTAGGGAAGTCATAGCAATTATTTTACTAGTCGCTCTCCTATTAGAGGAGGAAATTTTTACGTAGATTGACGCAAACAGAGGAACAAGCACTGTCTGAAAAATTGGATTATGGCAAGCTTAGTGTTTTTCTTATTAATATTCAGTCCTTAAGACACAAAAGAGATGAGTAATACCTTTTATTAGAAGAGGTTAATTTTCCAGAAATTATTGCCTGTGTTTGTCAAAAATTAAACTACAGTAACGAGATGTAATAGAAGTAGTTTATCTCATGGAGGTACTTTCACAGAAAAGTCTATCATAAGACTATAAAAGCTGCCAAGGACATTTATTATAATGAGAGGCTGATTAAATTCGGTAACGTCGCTAAAAAATCATGGTCTATTGTGAATGACTTAAGGAATAAGACGTCTTCGTTTATCACAATCGCTAATTCATCAGAGAACTTAAACAATTACTTTGTAAATGTGGCTAAAGATTTAATGAACACCATAACTCCTTCTCATGATTCACTTTCATATCTCTCTAATGCTTATGTGAATTTACACAGTTTCTTCGCCTGTAGCATTTGCTGAGCTTCGCAGCACAATTAAAGACATTAAAAACAAATTCTCATCTGGGACTGATGGTTTTACCCTGAAAATGTTCTCAAACCTGCCAGAATGCACATTAAACCATTTTACTACTTTAATTAACAAGTCATTCGGCAGTCAGACGGCAATGATTTTTCCTTTGCATAAAGGAGGAGATAAAGACCAAGCTTCGAATTATCGCCAAATTGCACTCCGTTCCACATTATCAAAGATCATTGAAAGATTGGTTAAAGAAAGGCTCCTATCTTTTCTCTCTAAATATAAAATACTTACTACCCATAAAGCTGGATTTTTAAGTAACAAATGCATAACTGATGCTATGTTTTCCTTCTTTAATCATGTATACTCCAAGCTGAACAACCATCACTCTACAGCAACAATTTACTGTCATTTCTCTAAAGCTTTCGATTGTATAAATCATAATATCTTAATTAACAAATTGCAGTACTAAGAATTCAGAGGAGTGCCTCTCGAATGACTTAAGGCGTATCTTAACAACAGAAGTCAGTTTGTGAGGGTTGGATGTTTTCTTGTAAGCCAATAGATTGTGGAGTACCCCAGGGTTCAGTACTAGGCACTATTTTGTTTCTGCTGTTTATCAACGACATTGCTTGTCTGGACATTAGCGGTAAAGTCTGTCTCTTTGCGGATGATACTAGTTTCACTTGGAGCAACCAGGATATTACGGCACTTCACAGAACTGTATCTAGTGACTTAATCACCATTAAATCATGATGCGATTCTAATCTCCTGTGCCTCAACGTTTCTAAAACTAAAGTTTTATCATTTAAAAGTAAGTTGCAATCTTTTGTACTTAATAACACCACTATTGATGTCAGCAAGCAAGCAAAATTTATTAATAGGACATTACAAATGTTAAATATACCTAACCTACTATACATAGCTATGCTATTTCTAAATACAATTGTACCGATAGGCTACGAGCGCCCTACAGGCGCCTCAGACACCTCCCAGCACGCAGTACTCATCAGAAAAATGTGCCGATGTGAAGCCCTAGCTATGTTTCAGCTAGTATTTAGGTACCATCCCAGCAAATAACTATTTTACTTAGGCTGTTGCCTTTCAGAAATTTTGCATTAATAAGTACAACACGGATGGCAATAGAACTGATGACTTATTTTCCGGGATAGGGATAGATGAGGCGTAGCAACATGGGGAAAACAGTAGGAAGAACCCCATTTCACGTTTCTTGGGTATCACATACGCACACATGTACGGGACAAATACACACAAAGGGTAGAGGGTAGGGAGCTAGGTTATTCTAGCCTCAATGAGGTGAGAATTGCAACATAATATCAGGCATATTCTCGGCGCGCTAGACCATACTTCGCCTGCCGGTACAGGGGAGCATGGAGGCGAGTCGAAAGCAGTGTTAAGACTGCTAAGGGATTGTTTTTTGGGCCGTATATATAGCCAGTCGAGGTCCCTTAGCAAGCCCCGCCCACCACGTTTTCGGCTCGATGGGGGGGGGGGGGGCTACCTCGGCTATGATTTGGGAGATTAAACTTCTGCGCTCCTGGTATCGGCAATTTCGTGACGACCCCAGGGGTGCTGAAGGGGTGGATAGGGGTGAATTTTAGGGATGAGGGGTGATAGGAAAGTCTATTATTTGGTCTATTGTCTGGGTCTGTTGGCCGACTCAGACCTTAAATCGGCGAGCCGAGTATTCCAGACGTATATAACTTGCACGCCATTTTATCGACATATTCATTGATATAATCGATGCCTGCCCAGGCATGCAAGTCCCGTATTCTAGTATAGAATACGGGACTTGCACGCCTGGGCAGGTATCGATTATATCAATGAATATGTCGATAAAATGGCGTGCAAGTTCTATACGTCTGGAATACTATTGATGTCGTTGAATCTGTGAAATCATTGGGGCTTGTTGTGGACAACCATTTAAAGTGGGACTTGCACATCGATGCCTTATCAAAAAAATTAAGTTCTGCCTATTTTGCGCTAAGAACAGTTTCCAGGTGACTTAACTGTACTTGTCAACTGCTAGAACAGTCTATTATGCCCTTTTTGAGTCGCACCTCCGATACGCCCTTTCATTCTAGGGTACGTGTTGTGCGACTCAATTTCAGTGGATTTTCAAACTACAAAAGAGAGCTTTTCGATACTCACTGATACTAAAAAGTAGAACCTACAGCCAAGATTTCTTTAAAAAATTTAAAGTATTAACTCTTCCTTCCTTATTCATATTTGAATCCGTTTGCTTAATTCGCAACCACGAATCTACTATTCCAGAAAGGCCATCTCACAACTATCCACTTAGGAATACGGAGCATGATCTTTATCTGACAACCCCACGCTCAGAGCTAGTTAAAAAAATGAAATGAAGTAAAAATTTTTTTACCGCATTTCGCAGAGCTTTGAGATCATACTTACTGGAGAGAGTCTTATACGCAGTAACCTATTTTTGTATTAATACTTAATTTTGAACATCTTACACACTGGTTTAATGTTTCATGTTTGGTGTTTAGAGTTAAGGATTTGATGTTTAAATGGTTAAATATTTTGATGTTTAATATTTTATAAATTTTTTGATCACGTACAATTTGCACAATTGTATAAAGATTTGTATAGTTAGGTTTTTCTTCTTCTTCTCATTGTATGTTGCTATTTGTGGGTTTATATGTTTTGTATGTTTTGTACTCTAACTCTAGCTTTGTCTGTAAATTGTAAATTTTTTTGACAATAAAGCATCTTATTATTTTATTATTATTATTATTATTATTGTTATGTAATGGTAACTAAATGTGTCTTTTTAAAATCCATACATTATTAGGTTTTTGCTGCATGCATTTCCGACTAAATAACACATTATCGTACTCTGAGTTTTCTGGGGCCTTAAAGATTAATTCACACACTGTTAGTGATATGTGTAGGACCGAGACACTCTTATAAATACCTCTAATCTATAAATTAAAATATATATGATATTTTGACAACGCGAAAGCTTTATAAGCACAAATGCAGATTTATATGTCTGGAACCTCGTCTATATTCACCTTATTCACAACCGGTGTCAAAACGGGTTGCAGACTCGACAAATGTGCGAATATACATTACAAATTATAGCAAATGCGTTTAAATTTGTGTGCGTTCGCTCGGCCGGGTTTTGAATTCGTTTTATGGGACGTTCTGGAGGAATAATTCATTGTTAAATACCCGACATTTTTCTTCAATTATTTATTATTTACTTATTATACAAGGCAATTATTTTTAATAATATGTTCCGAAAATTAAATAATTAAACAATTAAGAATTATTAGCGTTCTTGCGTTACAAAAATATTATTTTTATAAGGTCACAAAACTTATAATAAATAATTAAATATTCCCATAGATGATAAAATAAAAATAATTAAGTTTTAATTGTCAGGCTAACAAAGGAAAAACAGGTTCTAACAATATACAGACCCTAAAGAAGCTGATAAACTTAAAATAACTGGAAAATTCTAGACGCTTTTCGGGGACAAATCTGCCCCCGATGTCAAGAACGAACTGTGAAATAATAAAATGGCACGAATTTAAGAGTTGTTAAAATAATTAAATAATTGAAAAAAAAAAACCTTTAAGTTATTTTACTCGCTTATTGAAATTGTGTTTGCAAAAGCATACAAAAAATTAAATACATATATAAAAAGACGATGTTTCTCACAGTTTGGTCTGCTGGACTGATCAAGGCGACTCCTAAAAAGGAACATACACGATCCCGCCAATGGACTACAAGTACTTTTCCACGCCTACTCCACTAATGATTCCGAGAGACTTCTCAAGTCCTCACAAAAAAAAGAGAAAGACGAATCCTCGGGTGGTCCAAAAAGAGAAAACTTCCTCTGTCTGGAAGCCCGTCAACAGAACTTGACGTGGTCATAAAACCCGATCGTTAAACTTGACAATATAAGGTATCGCTAATAACTGAAAGTAAAGAACATTCATGTACAGAGCAAATTTAATAAAACACCAAAGAAAAATAAAAAAATTAATCTTTAATCCATTGACGGCGAGGTCAGCCACCTACCTTCAAACGTGGATGAGACAGAACCTTTGCAGGGAAAATTAGAAAGAATTGGGAACCGTCAGATATGAAGAAGGACCCAAGCACTAACCACTTGAAACACTGAAAAGGTAAGGTAAGGCACGGCCAAGGGCTCACTAATAGATTGGGTAGAAAATGCCAACAGGGTAATTCCAAGAAAATTTCTCTACCGCGACTCTATATTGTCATTACAATGGCGGACTATTGATCTTCTCCAGATGAAAATGAAGGAAATTTCATGTTCAAGATTTCAAACCAGTCAATCAAAATACGAGCTACATACCGCATGTCCAATACAAACAACACTTTCCCCAAGAGCACATTTATTTAATTAATTTTCTCAACATTTTACTGAAAACGTCCTCCTATCTCAGTTCGTACACTACTAATTCGTACTTCGGTGCTGCCAACCTCGTGAAAGTCATAATCGAGCTAACCCAAACTAACCCACTTCAAGTTTCATCAAAAACCCGCACTCCAGCGAGCGCGACGTCATATGGGAACTTATGCCACTGCGTTTTGTGATTTTTCTCCCATTCCCATTCTATCGTAATTTTCGATATTAGCACACTCTAAGCGGTTTCGAAACAAAATAAATTTATTATGGCACATCGATTTTAGAATTGGTCGGAGCAGTACATTCCTACTAATGGAACCCGGCTCGTTGGCGGCTGCATAAACCGAAATCTCAAGTCAAAGTGTAAGTGTCACGAATTCAGAGCTGGCAGATATGAATAAAAACTAATTTTAATGAATGGTACATTAAAGAAAATCTGCGAAAATCAGAATAATATGGCACGTTATGGTGGTAGATGCCAACAAATAACTTCCAACAGACATCAGCTATCAAGAGAAGGTAAGTTAATCGTTCGAACATGATTTGTAACGGGCTTATTTACATTTATGCTTTCATCCTCGTTTACTATTTAAAAAGCTTCAGTCTTCCCGTTTTTTCAGGAAAACTAAGGAAACTCTAAAAAGAACAAAGACAAAGTTACGAAATTAATAATGAGAGACGCTAATCTAAGCCAAAGAGAACAAAACACTGCCTATGAAGCTAGGCAATAAAATGCAGCTGCCCCAATAAATAGTCACAAAATGCATATGCATAAGACTTATCCAATATTGAATATTGGCTTTTGCTTAAGGGATACACGAGTATACTGTCGGCGTTAATGGTGTAGCTCGCTTCTTCCTTTCTAAATTCAACGGAATCAAAGCTATGGTCAAAGAAAATATGGTCAAATTCCACCACGAGAGATGGATACCAGAAAATTGCTGAATTACACCGTAATTAAGGGCAATTTGACAATATAAGATGACATATTGTCTATGTGTACCTTTCTTTTTATCAATCAATCAATCAATCTATTATTTAGGAATTACCTAATACAATTAATCTGCATAAAAATAACATGTTACAAATACTAAAAAAAAGGCTATCAATAATTAAAAATACACAACGCACAATACCAAACAAAACACTAACAGATATTTAAGGAGGCGAGTAATTTTCTTTTGAATTCAGCCACAGTTCTGGACTGTTTAATTGCGATACCTAGAGAGTTATATTTACTCAAGCCCTCATTGAAAATTGATTTTCTGTTTTTTTTTTATAGTTAACTCTTTGAAAATGATTAGCTGACCTTGTGGGGTAATTATGAATCTGATCGTTATATATTATAAACTCTTCAAAATACGGAGGAAGCAGTTTTTCACAATTTTAAAGATAAAAATCATTGTATTTACCAACATTTTAGCATCAACTGAGCATCACTGTAACATTTCATGCATAAATCTAATACTTGTGTATCTGCTGCATCTTAAAATAATTCGCCTTCCTCTATTTTGCAATTTCTGCAGAGCTTGTTTCTTGTTTAAATCTACTGTATATAGTAAGGTACTGCAATAATCAAAATGAGGTTGTATTATTGCAGTGTAGATAGTTATTCTGCTGTACTGAGAAATGCATCTTGATATTCTTGAAAAAAAAACAAAGTTTCTTAAAAATTTTTTTATAGACATAAGTGACGTATGAGCACAAATTCAAAAGCCTGTCAATCATAAATCCCAAGTATCTAAACTGAGATACAAACTCGATTTTTTGATCATCTATACTAAGTGTGTGTTAATCAAGATTATCAAGATTCATATTTTTATATTTTTTGGGGAGTTGTTAATATTGTAATCTACTAAAATGCATAAGCTACTAAACAAATATCACCCTGTC
>MU182284.1:123480-140668 GCA_016904865.1 Pissodes strobi | reverse complement strand
AAGTTATTCTTTAAATAAACGCGCTACCCCTAAAATTACTCGTGACAATATCATAGCTTTTGTCTTTGTTACATTTCATTTTAATTTATTGGTACAAAAGTAAGAATTTCCTGTTTTTAGTAAGTTATTCATTTTACTGATTGCTACATCAAGATATTTATCAGCAATGGAAAAAAGTGCGTCATCTGCAAACAACTTTGTAAATTCATCAGGATTTGTATATATATGAGAAAGAGCAGGGGACCTAGCACAGTCCCCTGTGGGACACCGAAAGCATTATTTATTTAATTAGAGTAAATGCCATCAATTTTTAAAGCTTGTTTCCATTCTGACAAGTAACATTCAAAAAACTTTATCGCAGTGCTTTCAAAACCTATATTTTTTAGTTTCTTTAATAGAATAGACCGATCAATTGTTTCGAAAGCGCATCTTAAATCTAAGATTACATATTTCCCTTGATCTGTCTCTCTTAACCATTTGGATATTGTCAACTGTAAAGCTGATTCACATGAATGACTTGGTCTGACTCCCGATTGGTGTAAGATAAGAATATTATTAACATTAAGATATTCCATCAACTGTTTGTAAACACACAACTCTAGAACTTTCTCTATACACGGTAACATGTTGATTGGGCCAAATTCACAACACTTTGTGGTATTCGAGATCTTAGGTATTGGAACAACGCCAGATTTTCTTTACTCTTCAGGAAATATGATTGAAGCAATTTATTAATAAACTGCAAAACAACATGGCCGATGACCCCAAAAATTTACTTCAAAAACCCTTTTGAAACATGAGCCAATCCTAAAGATCTCCCACTTTGATGGTTCTTAGTTCTTAGGACGATGAAGGAACACTAAATGAATTACAAGTTAATTCAAAATTTAAGTCGTAAATTAATAAGTAAAAATACAATTTTAGCATCTAAGTAGGTAATAATTCTGGACCAACACCAGGGAAGATATGCAGAACGGCATTCGAGAAGTTTATCGAATAGTGACACCCCTTATGATGTTGGAAGTATGATACAACATACAAAAAGGATCAATATGGGTATTCAACAAGAAAATCGTCTATTTAAACAATATATTGAATAAATTTGAAGGCAAAATTAAAAAAAAATATATTTTATTTATTGTGACTGTCTTTTATTACCGATGCTCGCTTGAGTAAAACCTCAAAATGTCACAGAACGGTAAATTTTTTCGAACAAAAAAATATTTACACAACTTTTTCCTAATTGAACTGACTTTAACTTTTCAACTTATCGAGCTTCCTCCCACCAAATATGGGACACTTTGTATAAAGAATCCCAAATAAAAGATAAATACAGTTACGCCAAAAAGTAAAAACCGACCGTTAAACGTATCAAGCCTTTTGAGATAGGTACTTTGGAAAAACCATAACATTTTTCTTGCACTTTTATTTACATAAAATCTTCTTTTTCAGATGAACCAGCTATGCAAAGTTTGCGGTGAACCCGCTGCAGGATTCCATTTCGGTGCATTTACGTGCGAAGGATGCAAGGTGCGTAAAATATTCGTCTTCGTTAGCATATTATGTATAAATATTGAAATAGTATATTATTACACCATCGTATTCTACCTTATAATCAAATCTCATGGTGTACACATCCATGAGATGGAGAGTTGATTATTGAACAACTATTCCAAGTTTTCTGGAAATGTGTGAACGAGGGATTGAGATCAAACACTAACATCATGCTCTTGGTATCACAATTTGTGGAGATCGATCAAAACTGTAAATTACCCAGCAAAATTCTTGTAGGTTTAAACCTGGTTAATCCGTTCAGCTGAGATATTCAGTTGATCTATCTACAGACATCTCTCTCTTCAACGAATCATCTTGACTAAACTTCATTTCTTAAAACCTGTGTGCTTATATTGGGTCTGATTTATAGAAGCTCAGCTTCATTATATCAAGCTTAACGCCTGGTCATATAGACTATGACGCCTGTAATCAGTATGTATGTATGATTATGTATGGATATGCAATGTCACCATCAATGCTGACCAGTTCGGATTAATCTAGTCTATTTTGTAACGTATAAAATTTCAAATAGTTTGTTTTGTTCGACTCTGAAAAAGGGGATCCAGATTGACGCTCTCTGCACGGACTTCTCCCAGGCCATTGATAGGATGAATTTTCATTTAATTTTGAAGCACGTCATTGCTTCTGATGGAATGTTTCCTTCATGCTAAAGATGTCTGCTCATTTCAGTGCCACCAGGGTTCTCTCCTCACTGAACCAGCTGATGTTTGATCAACTAGACAATAATATAAGAATGGTGCATTATTCTTCAGTAAATGTTTCCAAATAATCTGATGGTGTGCAATATGTTTCATTAATCGAGGACTCAAGGGAACTGAACTTGATGCCCTATAGGAATGGTATCAGAATAACAACTCGGTGCCGAATGTACATGTAATTTAATACCACTTATGTAGTCTGTAATTGTTCAAGATAACTAATTTTTCCTCAATAGATATTGATGATGTTTTAGGAGAACAAAAGTGCTGGGTTGTCCTTGTAGCAACAGTCCTGCATTTGCATTAATATACAGAGCTTTTCCATACAGATTTGTGCTAAAATACCAACGACCAATATAATCAAAAATATAACCTGAAAACTTTTGATTTAAACTGACTACAGAGGTTTTAATCCCATAAAAGTCATTTATACGCCCTTTATATATAGTCCATTAACAACGTTTTAACTTAAAATAAAAAGTAATATGGCTCCACTCAAATTTCAATTTATTATTTAAACATCAAAACCGTCTTACGAAAAGAAATTGGCATTTGCCTCAAAAATATTTACGCCCTCACACAGGGTTGTCCTCTTGCCTATTTGCCAAAATCTCAACTCCCTCTGATGCATATTTTATCAGGATGAAATAACTGGAAGCTGGTCTGGCGTATACGTACTATCCAATAAAGAAAAAAAAAACGGCAATAAAAAAATACGTATTTAGTAAGTCGGGTATATAAATTTAAAGATATGTCGCTTTGCAACAAAGACTTGATTGATTTAGGACGTTCATTAAATATGTAGTCAAACTTTAAGGACTGAATGCTAGATCGGTTTTAGGACAAAAAGCTCCTAAAACGTAAGTCAACAACGCTTCGTTTTTTTGATACAGGATATCGAAATGTTTTAAAAATGTATGATTGTTTTTGTTTTTCCAGAATGGAAAGATCTTTCTTAAGCTTCTTCCGGGTAAAATGATACGCCACTGATTTTTTTTTACAGTTGTAATTTCCAGCGATTAACAAAAATTGGTAATGTTTTATACGTCAAACCGCTTTCGAGAAAAAGTTTAACTTCTGCTGTGATGCATGCGTTTGATCCAATTTTATTTAAATGAAAATCAATTTCAAGTTTTTTTTTGACTTCTTAGAGGAGTTTTTTCTGTTTCTATACCATCTTACGATTGCGTATTATTTTTGGGTGATATAAATATAGACCTTTTAAAGAACTATAATCCGAAGCATTGTTTTTTAACTCTTTTAGAAACCTTTAAGCTTACTCAATTAATCAAAGAACCAACTACAGTAAATATATCATGTTATTGCTCTGACCAATGGGTTGGATTGCAATGAAGCTGGGTCTCTTTTTATTTCTGAAACAATTACAGATCACAATTTAGTATATGCTGCGCTTAATTTGTCAAAAGGAAAAAATAATCTTAAATATTCTAAGTTTAGGGATTACAATAATATTAATGTGAATCTATTTGAGAATGACTGTGTGAGTCTACCATGGAGCGATATATATTACACTAATGATATAAACTTCGAATCCCTAATAGCAATATTTTCTCTTTAATTAACAAAGCATGCACCTATTAAAAAAAAACGGATTCGAGAAAAACCGTTTACATCCTGGATAATCAGTAATATTAAGTTCATGATGAAACTACCAGATAAAGCCTATCGGAAATACATAAAACAAAAAACACCCGCTAATCTTCAATATTATAGGCAGTTTCGAACCCAAACTAAGCACGCAATTATTAGAGAAAATAGTATATTGTGTAACTAGGAGGAAAAACAAAACATTCCTGGACGATTGTGGTAATTGCAACACAGGAGTCCAGGAATATGCTTTTCTTACGAGTTGCGCATACTATTTTTTATCCGATCGGAATTAATTATAATATGTATTTATAAAAATAGAGCCAAATATTACTCTAAATAAAAACGGTGTTTTAAATTTAAACTCAACATAATATAAAGTTTTGAATCGAGCGAGCTTGGAGTTTGTTACGTAACTAGGGAAACCACAATTAAATCTTGCTTTTGATAAACGTCAGATCTGACAAAGTGTTTAATATGACAGAAATTTTATATTCCCGGCATAGGACGGAAATGTTGTACGTACAGTTATTTCATGTTGCCAAGCAACGAATACAATATACTGGAATCATGACTTTTGCGATGAGAAAACTCATCGGAAAGGTATAGTTTTCGTCCGATCAGATAAAAAATAGTTTATTGTCAAATATCATCAAGATAAGGGAAGGAGTTTTGGGGAAATGCAAAAAGGTTGAATTTAACACACAATAAAATAATTGATTTGCCTAATAATCTATGTTATTCAAAGAGCTTAAATAACTATTTTTCTGCTTGTAATAATGTCACGTATCCGAGGAAAAAATAGAATTTTACAAATCTAGAAAACATGCTAACATATCCTTCGAATTAAATTTTGCACTGATAAATGAGGAAACTGTTTATAAAATAGTTAACAGCATAAAAACAAATGCTATAGGTGAAGACCAAATATCTATTAAAGACCTTAAACTGTGTTTATCCTATTGTGTGACGCATTTGATAAACATTATAAATAGTTGTATTTTAGAGGATATATTTTCAAGTGATTGGAAAAAAGCAATAATTAGACCATTACCTAAAGTATCAAATCCTAAAGAACATAAAGATATAAGACCGATAAGCATATTGCCAGTATTGTCTAAAATTTTATAAAGACACATTTGTCAGCAAATAAATGATTTTGTAGACTCTTTTATCATTAGATATACCAGGGTGTCAGTCAGGTTTTCGTAAACACTTTAGTACTATAACTAGCCTAGTTAGCTTGATCAATGATATACGATATATCACGGACTCAACAAAAATCACTTGCATGGCTCTACTAGATTTTAGTAAAGCCTTTGACACTATTGACCATGAGATGTTATTGGCCAAACTAAATTACTATGGATTTTCAAAAAAGTTAATACAATTTCTCACCTCTTATTTAAAAAATAGATCTCACTGTGTTTTAATACAAAAAGAAGAAAATGTTGACAAATCAGATTATGTGTCACTCTCGGCGGGGGGCTCTATTTTGGGACCCTTGCTATTTTCACTTTATGTTGCAGATATGACTGATTGTATAAAATATTCGAAGCTTCAGCAATATGCTGATGATTCACAGTTATATATCTCATTTCCCTTAGATGATATTATCCTAGCTCAGGAAAATTTAAGTTCCGATTTAGAAAGTGTAAGTGACTTTGCGACACAACATAATTTGAAGTTGAATGCTTCAAAATCTAGCCTTTTATTTTTTTTTAGAACCGACCGAAATGCACTAACAAATATTTCTAACGATTTTACGGTAAATGTTTACGGTGAGGCTATTCCTATGGTGTCTGAGGCGAAGCATTTGGGTTTATTTGTGGACTCGCGCCTGTCTTTTCAAACTCATATTAAAAATAAGCTAAAAATAGCATATATGCGTTTAAGAATATTGTATTCACTTAAAAAGATAGTACTTTCAAGAACGAAATATTATCTATGCAATACTCTCATTCTATCCTTATTTGACTATGGCGATATAGTTTACTCTGATTCTGTTTCGTCCGCTTTGTGTGCTGCAATACAAAAAATACAAAATAGTTGTATACGTTTATCCTATAATATCCCATATAGGAGTCATATAAGCCCTTACCTAAATAATAATTCAATTTTAAATATGACTAATCGTAGGAAACATCACATGTATACCTTTATATAGAAAGTTTTAAAAACCGGACAACCTCCGTATTTAAAAAACATGTTTAATACTTTTCTGCACCCTCATGGTACCAGAAATATAAACGACTTTAGGATTCCACTACACAGAACATCAAACTTTCAAAAAACATTTTCGTTCAAAGCAATCCAAAAGTGGAACAACTTATCAAATAATATAAAAAGAGCTTTCACCCTTAAAATTTTCTTATAGGAAAGAGTATCTTCTTAATGCACAAATGAATGACTAATGCTAAATTTATTCGTTGTTAATGGAACTTAATAAAGTTAAATACACTGCTGGCCTTACCCTTACCTATATTCTAGTAAATTATTTAATTAATATTAAGTAATATTTAGCGGTTCGTCTCTGTTCTTCCTGCGTGCCATGTTGTGTCGGTTGGTAATATCATTGGATAGGAAAAATTCCTCGTATAGTGGTAATATATTTTTAGTTTCTTTTTGTATATAGCCTATGTGTTATATCGGTTTGTCATCAGTATTGGCGAACATAATCGCGGGTTTTTTTACTGAGATTAAACTATTACATTAAAATATTATCTCATTTGCCGTATTATCTCTGATTGGTAATAAATGTTTTTTGAATTTGAATTTGAATTTCATTTAAGTGAAAATCCTGGACTAACCAATCCGTAAGAAAAAAGCCCAAACTTTCATGCAACAAGTTTGGTTTTCAGACAGGTATATAAATTTAGCGTTTGTCACACCAAGTCGCTTTGTAACCTTTGACAACGTTGCTACTGGCTGATCTAGGAGGTTCAGTAAATTTGTAGTCAAACTTTAAGGACTGAATGTTTCATCGATTTTAAGACAAAAAGCTCTTATAAACGTAGGTCAACAACGCTTCGTTTGTTCGATAAAGGGAGTCAAAATGTTTTAAAAATGTATGTTTGTTTTTGTTTTTCCAGAATAGAAGGAAGGGACTTTTTTAAGCTTTTTCAAGGTAAAATGATACGCCACTGAATTTTTTCTACAGTTGGCATTTCCAGCGATTAAAAAAATTGGTATTTTTTTATACGACATACCACTTTCGATAAAAAGTTCTGTTGTGATGCATGCGTTTGATCCAATTTTATTAAAATGAAAATCAATTTAATTTAGGCAAAAATTCTGGACTACCCAAACCGTAAGAAAAAAGCCCAAACTTCCACGCAAAAAGTTCGGTTTTTAGTCAGGAATATAAATTTAGCGTTTGTTACACCAAGTCGCTTTGTAACCTTTGGCAACGTTGCTACAGGCTGATCTGGGACGATTAGTAAATGTGTAGTCTTTGTATTTTCAACGATTAATAGCAATAACTTTTGCTAATTTTTTATACACGTGCCGTTTTGGAGAAAAAGTCTAATTTCTGTTATGATAAATGCGTTTGATCCAATTTTATTTAAATGCAAAACAATTTTATTAAAGTGAAAATCATGGCTCAACCAAACCGTAAGAAAAAAGCCCAAACATTGATTCAAAAACCTGGGTTTTAAATAGTAAGATATAAATTTTTAAAAATATATCGCCTTTGTTACATCAAGCCGCCTTGTAGTTTCTGGCAACGTTGCCACAGGCTGATCTCGGACGTTCAGTATATATGTAGTCAAACTTTAAGAACTGAATGTTTGATCGGTTTTAAGACACAAAGCTCTTATAAACATAAGTCAACGACGGCTTCGTTTTTTCGATACAAATAGACAAAAAATTTAAAAAATCTACGATTTTTTTTTTGTTTTTCCACCATAGTAGGAGCTATTTCATTAATACTTCATACTTTCTCATAAATATTTAGAAGCTAATATTTTTAAATCTTTCTCAAGCTTCTTTAAGGTAGAATGATACGTTACTGATTTTTTTCCCACCTTGGTATTTTTAGCAACTAACAAAAATATCCGTAGATATATTTTTTTATACTACGAACTGATTTCGAGAAAAGTTCAATTTCTGTTGTGATGCATGTATCAAGCGCAGTTTATTTAAATAAAAATCAATTTTATTAAAGTGATGAAATCCTGTACCAACTAAACAGCTAGGAAAAAAGCCCAAATTTTGACTCAATAAGTTCGGTGTTTAATAACTAGGTATATAAATTTGAAAATATATTGCATTTGCTAAACCATGCCGGCTTGGTTTTTGGCAACGTTGCTATAGGCTGATCTATGCGCCTATAGCCTTTGACAGCGTCGCTACAGGCTTGACTGATCTATTACCAGAGTACAAGTATATATTTATTTATACCGTGCTATTACATTCATTCATATTATAGTTAAATTTCAAGGACTCAATTTTGGATCGATTATGAACGTAAGTCAACAATGGCTCCGTTTTATCACATAGGGTGCCAAAACGTTATTAAATATTTTCCATAATGACATGCTAATATTTAAGGGAGTGATTCTTGGACCTATTTCAATAAAAAAACTTCATATAAGTCTAACGTCCTAACTTTTGAGATACAGGGTTGTAAAATTTTCAAAGAAAAATCCATTTTATATAACAACTGTGATACCATTGCAGATATCTTTATGAAATTTGGTACCCATCTTCTATGCACCAATACACATTTTCTGATGTACAAACAAATTGATTATTTCTACCAGTGGCGTCCGTACGAGTCTTGCATTGAATATCTTTGGAGAAAAAAATGATAGGCCACTGCTTTTTTCTTAAAGTAAAAAATATTTTTGAAATTATCATTCATTTCTGTGCAAATTTGATCTCTTGATTCTCTTTCAGCCGACGCATGGTTTTCGCTTAAAAAAAATTAAAATCGTGTTTGTGCAAGCTGAAATCCTGGCTGAAATTCTAATTGGTAATCATTATTGGCACTAGTTATCATTTATTTTTTTCTACAGTAAAATCAGCTACATATTTCCAAATTAATTGACAACTGGTATTAAAAGAAGTCAATAGCTTGAAAAAGGAATTAAAATATTTCCACACAACAGTTACCGCATCAGATTTTTAGCGATTTGACCCTGAAGTAAAACGATTTTAATTTTTTTATGCGAAAACCATGTGTCGGGCGAAATAAAATCAAGAGATCAAATTTGCTCAGAAATAAATGAGAATTTCAAAAATATTTTTTATCTTAAGAGAAAACAGTGGCGTACCATTTTTTTCTCCAAAAATATTAAATACACGCCACTGGTAGAAATGATAAAATTCTTTGTACATCAGAAAATGCATCTTGATGAATAGAAGACATGCACCTACTATCATAAAGATGTCTCTACTACAGTATGACAGTTAAATTTTACCACCCTGTATCTCAAAAGTTAGGACGCTTAGGACATATGTTCATATGAAGGTTTTTGCTTAAAAAGAGCCCAGGAATCACCCTCCTAAATATTAGCATGTGATTAAGGAAAACCCTGTATAGTCTCATACATATTTGCAAGTATTAAATAGCTTCTAACTTTTTCTCAAGCTAAAATTATACGTCACTGATTTTTTCTCAACGTGGTAGTCTCAGCGACTAAGGCAAATAAAAATACACAAAAAATGTCTCTTGATAATTTTGAATATGACCAACCGCTTTAGAGAAAGTTCAATTTCTATATCGAGGCTGGAATCTGAACCATTTTTATTTAAAAGAAAATCAAATTTATTTAGGTTTAAATCCTAGACTTAAACCGTAACAAAAAACAACTGAAAGTGTCATTCAAAAAATTTGGTTTTTCATACTCAGGTATATAAATTTAAAAATATGTTGCTTTTTCTACAGCAAGTCACCCTATATCCTTTGGCAACGCTGCCACAGGCTTGACTAATCTAGTATATTAATTCATAGAATCAAATTTCTGAATATTTGCTCGATTTTAGGATAAAAAGCTCTTATGAACTCAGGCCGACAATGGCTCCGTTTTATCATACAGTGTGTCAAAACTTTTTTTAAATATAAAATTTTTCTTGTTCCATAATATTAAGAGCTATTTCATTAAAACTTCATATAATCTCATAAATGTTCAGGGCTTAATTTGCAAGCATTAAATAGCTTCTAAATTGTCTCAAGTTCAATTCAAAGAGGATTGTGTAGTGAACGTTATCCAGTGAAAATCTTAAAACATGTCGAAAATCCTTAGATTTTTTGAACATTTTCCAATTGATTCAACAAAATTAACCATTACGCATTGCTGTGAGACATATATTTTCAGTGGAAACCAAACTGAAAAATGAAAACCGAAAAATTACCTTACCCTAAATTGCCAAATTTAACCTAAATTGTTGAAGATTAAAATTATAAAATGGCTGACACATGTAATAAGTGTTCTGCTAAATGTGTTTTTAAAGAACCCAAAAGTACTGGGAAGGTGTATGGTGACCCATGTGATTTTTTTAAGATGGTTCTGTGTAAGGGCAGCACTGGGGTAAGCTCCACAGAGATACGGTTTCTACTGTTGTCTGCCCGCACCGTTCCGTACTTGTGTGGCGACTGTGTACCGGGAATTAAAACACCACTGCGTCTAAATAACAGGGTCAAAGTATTGGGGGAGATCTAGGTGAGGTTAAGATCGCTCACGCACAAAAGATTGGACGATATTGAGATTCAGATTCGTGGAGATTGTAAGGTTAGGTTTTAAAACTTGTATTTTGTATTTTTACCCTGTATATATCGTAGATAAATAAATAAATAAATTTCTTACTGATCCAATTTTATTTAGGTGAAAATCAATTCTAGTTAAGTGACAATCCGAGACTAACCAAACCATAACAAAAAAGACTGCTCTCAACAAATTCAGTTTTTAATATGAATTTAAAAATATCGCATTTGTTACATCAAGCCGCCTTGTAGCCTTTGGCAACGCTGATATGCGAATCCAGCTTTATTTAAGTGAAAATTAATTTTATTTAAGTGAAAATCCTAGCCTAAACAAACCGTAACAAAAAAACCCAAATATGCATTCAAAAAGTTTGGTGTTTAATGTAAGGTATATAAATTTAAAAATATATCGCCTATGTTCGCCGCCTTGTAACCTTTGGCAATGCTGCTACAGGCTGAACTAATCTAGTATGCATCCCCAACCAACCCAAACTGCATGCTTAATGAACGCTCTCTTCTGGTATTAAAAATAATAAAATAATACAAAAATCTTGTAACTAAAAGGGCAAAAAATCCATCCAGGAATTTAAAAAAATATCAAGGGCAACGCCATAAATGACATGCCGTTTGTAGTCTGTTGTGATGGTTTCTGGTTCGTATGCCAATGCGGGTGCGAAATTTTTCATTTCGATGTAAAGGGACACACCTGGTCATATTTAAATCGGATTATGAACAGTAAAATATAACCGAAAAATGGTAATAGGCCGAGCCCTAGTAGTTAAATTGGATTATACTTATGTAAGTCGAATGATACCAGAACCATTCAACCCACGACCCAACCTAACCTAAAAATAGCTTAGAAGAAATGAAGATTGGCGTTGACAAATGATCGGTTCATCTCAATACGAACAACTGTCTAGTCTGAGAACTATTAATTCTGGCTTTTCGCCTTTATGCATATTAATTCATGTATATCATAACGGATAGGGAATAGTTGCGACGCTTTTTAACGTTATTCCCATAAATTAATTATCTGTTAATGTTCCCTTAAATAATTGGCTTAAGGAAAGTAAGAAAAAGTTTCTATAAATTGAGATATATAGCTAATAAATAATTTCGCTCATTAGGTCATCATTTAAAGGGCAAAATATGATTCTATTATTATTGGTTTCTTTTTAGAAATAAAGTAAACGAAGTATTATTTGTCCCCCCTATTTGTTCCCACAAACATTTAGTATAAAATGAATAGTAGGTATTTACCGAACGGTTCCCAATTGGAGGTAACTCTAGGAAGAGAAAACTCCCTAGAATGAAAGCTATCCGAATACTACATTGGTGTCGGAAGTCAAAAAGCTGGAGTGAAAACTCAAATGGAATAAACTCGTTGAAGGAGTTGTAAATATGGCTACGAATGCCCTCATGGTGCGCCGAAAACTTGCAGGAAAACCTGGTGATGTGAACCATAAATCCTGCGATGGATGTACACAACGTAAGTAAGATCCACTCTACTTTACGGGTCGATCATCTGGTTCAAAGAAACGGAAAAACAGAGCATAAAATCAGCTCTCAACAAAGTACCACGCCCGACGTGCAGAAGCATAACAGGCGCAATTAAAACTTGTCCAACAGCAGTAATCGAGGCAATTGTGGGCCTCGCAACAAGTAGAGGGAGCAGCTCGATAAGCAATGACTAGAGTCACAAGAGGTGGAGCGGGCGTGGGAAGAGGGCTTAGAAAGAGTGAATTGACATGCCTGACAAAGCATATACCACTTCTTGAGCTCCCCAGGGGCGATATAGTCAAAAGATACAATTTTAAAAGATACTTAACGGTCATGATAAGAAGTAGAGAAGAATGGAAAAAGTACACCACTTGCCTTCTCACTTCCCAGCAAAGTTCCATAAAATGGTATACAGACGGGGCAAAAACCGAACAGGGGACCGGTGCCGGAGTATTTGGGCTAGGAACCAAATTCTTCGAAGCAATGGGAAAACACCCATACATATTCAAGGCCAAAAAATAATGCCATAGGAAGATGTGCGCAATTAAACCTCGACAGAAACAATAGGAAGAAAGAAATTGTCATCTTCTCAGATAGTCAAACAGCCATCAAAGCACTGAGCTCAACAACAATCAGCTCCAGAATAGTAAGGGATTTTCTTGATAGGCTAAAAGTAGTAGGAGCACAAACTCTGCTTTTAGGACCGCAACCTTTCTGTGGCACAGGGTCGCATACCTACAAGGAAGAATTCAGGAAAGAATAGCGAACCAAATGCATCAGTCTCTGGGAACGCCTTCCAGGGTTAACGCAGTCGGATGCTTCTAGGACCTCCTGACCCAGGAAGATCAAAACACCGTATAACACTGAGTAAGAACAATCTCCGTATCCACTCCGGCTTTCTTATGGGTCACTGCCGGTCCAGGAGGTACTTGGAGAGAATACAAATTGAAAACGAGGACAGTTGCCGGTTCTCCGGTTCTGTAAGGAGGGGGAGGAAACCCCGGAACACCTTCTCATGGAGTGAGAAGCGATCGGAAACCTGCGAATGGCCTGCTTCGGGTGCTGCATCGTCGAATAGGAGGAACTTTCATCCATCTAACCATACAGACTACTTACTTTTATCAAAGCACTGAAGCTGGATGAAGTACTCTGATTGAGAATCACATTAACTGAAGCACAATAGAAGGGGGACACAATGTCGCAGTGTATTAATACCTCTCGAGATCATTCATTCATTCATTCATTCAAGGCAGAGAGAACACTAACAACAATGGAACCACTGCACCAGATACAGATAGAATCGCCGAAAAAATTGGAAAAGGCGTAAAAACAACAGCTAGAAAGACGTGATCCCGCCTAAAAAAATAGAGTGATTCGAAGCTTTTTGCCAACACCATTAATATGAGTACTGGGAGAAAAACAAGAGAAGGCAAAACATCGGAAATCGTTAAAGAATTGAGCAAACTAGTCAAGGAAGAAACACGCAAATATGTAAGAATCCAAAATACTAAGATCATCGAGGAAATCGTGAGTCAAACTTGCAAAATGAAATTATTACGCTAAAATCTATCAACGGGAAAATAAAAAAACGGAATCAAGAAAACATGATAGAAAAAAACAAAAAAGACGTTGAAGCATTTTACGCAAATCTTCACTCCACTGCAATAAAACAAACTTATAACAGGGAACACATTCATAATGCTGGTCAGAATAACTAATATATATAACCGAAGATGAAATCAGAATAGCGTCAAGTTAGATGAAGAATAACGAATATCCCGGAGAATATTAAACCACCACAAAAATGCTAAAGCTCTGAGGAAAATCTCTAGAAGACGCAAATGAACTATTATTAAATAAATACATTCACTTTGGAAAAATGCCCAAGGAATGGTACAATTCTGAAGTTAATATTCTCATTAAAAAAGGTGGTAAGAACAACTTAGAGAATTATAGTCCTAAATTTATTTTAACCCATTTTCATAAACTCTATACGAAAGAGATAACTAACAGATTGGAAACAAAGCTGGATTTATGCCAACATGTGGGACAAGTCAGCTTCAGAACAGGATCTACATCCATCCGAATTTTAACAGAAAAGTGCATGGTTGCAATACTACTGGGACTACTGGGGCATATCCGACTCTCGTGGACAGCTTTTTGTAAAGATTTAAAAATTCAACATCTATAAACCTAAAAGTATACAACACATGTATCCTGTCAATTAATACCTTGAAACCTTATCATATCACTAGCAAGGACAAATGCTAATATAATATACTCAAAGCGACGTAAAAATCGATGGAATGAACTGTACTCGGTATCCCACTGAGAGATAGAATAAGGAATGATGATAGAATAAGGAATGAAGAAGGATAAAGGAAGTGGAGTTGGGTAGGGCGAAAAGAAGAATGGCGATAAACACCAAAAATACTAGTTGATAACATAGGAACCGCAGCTGGCAAGCAGTGAATGAGGCCAGCAAAAACAAGGGATAGGAGAAGGAGATGGAACAGACCAACATCGAGAGGTGGCAAATATGGGCTGAGAAAGAAGACGTAATGAAGAAGATACTCTGAAACAATGGCTAATTTGATATTTATGTAGATATAAAAAGTAGAAGGGATACAAAATCGCATTGACTAACACATCATCTTACTAAATTACCCAATAGAATTTTAAATTAAGAAAATATAATAGAACAACACAAAAAAGACACTGAAGAACAAGAAATGTCCAGCAGAAATACTAAAGCTTATGGAAAATCTCTAGAAGACGCAATCGAACTATTATTGAATAAATGCTTCACATAGGAAATATGCCCACGGAATGATACCTACACCGCTGAAGTTATTTTTCTCATTTAAGAAGGCGATAAGACCAATTTAGGACTTATAGACCTATATATCTTCTAAAACATCTTCATAAGGTTTACACGAAAGTGATGGCTAACAGATTGAAAACAAAGCCGTATTTTAACCAACCTGTGGGGCAAGCCAGCTTCAGAACAGGATTTAGTGGGATAGATATAAAAGTGGACAGAATACAATGTTCCACTACTACCGGGACTACTGAGACATATAATTTAATTAGGCAAAGAAGATCAGCGCGCAGAGATTAGCGGACAGATTCTGGAAAGCTGAGTTATATATCTAAAAATCGCACAATATCCATAAATCTAAAATTCAAATCTTGCAATGCAAAAATAAAAAGTACCTCGAGACCAACAGAATAATTAGCGATAACTAATAAGACTTTCGCAAAGAGAGATCGACATGAGATATATTGGCTTGTCACTCATATGTGGAGTAAAACAACTGAGAGCTACGGAGAATCTGGAGCGATTGCGTTGGATATTTCGAAGGCATTCGGCATGACGGATTGCTCAACACACCGCCGTCCTTCGGACTGCCAGCCTCTCTCTGCAGCTGGATTGCCAGTTTTCTTAATAACAGATCTCTGCACGTTGCAGTTGATGGACACATCTCAAACACATTCAACATTAATGGCATGTCTCAGGGCGCAATACTTTCACTAACCCTGTTCCTCATTAATATTAATGACCTGCTGACCAAAGTAAATATTCCTGTTTACAGTTTTGCAGATGACAGTACCCTTGTGTCTCAATTTAGATCAGAAAAATCTTTACCAGCGGCTGAGAGTTATCACCGCAGACAGGAGGAGATTAGAATAGTTAATCAAGATCTTGAGAAAGTAGAATTTGAGGCTACAGAAATTTGGTCCCGTTCAATGCAGCAAAAACTCAAGCAGTCACGTTTACCAGGAAAGCCAATACGGCGGACCCTGACGTTATTATGGATGGGTCGACCATTCGTTCATCGTCGTCAATAGAACTACTGGGTGTCTTGGTCAACAGCAATATAGCCTGGTATAACCAAGTGAGCCTTGCAGAAGCTTGGTGCGCTGTTTCGCAATAAAAAGCTCTAGGTACTCTTGCTCTACAAAGTGCAAATTAAATTGTTCTTAGAATATTGTTTACAGATCTGGGGTGCCGCAATTAAAGCAGCTGAATTGAATTTAGAACTGAGCTGTGCGTCTAGTCGACGACTCCGAATTGATCAGGGATCTGGGAAGTCTGAGACAACGCAGCCATGTGGCCGAGATCTCCCTGTTTTACACACTATCCCGCCCCATCAACGCAAGTCAGATAGTCACGACGGACGGCAAGAGCGCACCCGTTCGTCGTACAACTGAAAACACCTACAGCATCGCTTTACAAGAAATTCTGCTTTGTGTCTGGCTCACTGCATCACTGTTGAACTCGCTCCCAGACATTTTTTCCCCATATTACAACCTACAGCTATTCATGGACCGTGTCAATCAACATTTTCGCACACACTCCGCTCTTCGAGTGCCATAGGATCTCCCTCTCGTGTGTGTGTCACTATCATGAAAAGAACTTAAAACGACGCAAAGATTGATGGAACGACCTATGTTCGGTATCTCACTGAGAGATAGAATAAGTAATACTGAGATCAGGAGAACAGCGATAACCAAGAAGGATGAAGAAAGTGCTGCTGAGCAAGAAGAGCTGATTACAAATAGAATAAATCAATCCAAAATAACAGAGTTGAGAGAAAGATGTGCCGATGATATCTGAACTATAGCTGGCAGGCAATGGACGAGGAGAGCAAAAAACAGGGGAGAGTGGAAAGATATGGAAGAGAGCTATGTCTAAAAGTGGACAAATATGGGCTGAAAAAAAAAGAAGTGAAAAAGAAGATATTCTGAAATAGGGGCTAATTAATTATTGATTTTAATATAAAAAGCAGAAGGGATACAAATATTTCATCTTACTAAATTACCCACTAGAATTGCATCACTGCATCCAAACGTAGTGTTAGGCAACTGACATTATCTATCATACGAATTTTATAAAGCAGTTTTCTTCTACACTGGTGAATTCTAGAAACAAAAAAAAATATGAAACAAAATATTGCCATCAGTAGCTTCATCAAAAATGTAATGTTTTGTGTGTCGCTGAAAAAATAGCGGTGATACCGTAGACTTCTCTCGGTATTTGTCGTAGTAACTGCCTATTAATTCGTGCTTTATTATAGTGCACAACAATACCGTA
>MU182284.1:45970-123080 GCA_016904865.1 Pissodes strobi | reverse complement strand
ATATATATACAAGAAGTCACTTTGGAAATGATGATGCCTTTTATATAGCTTGATTAATTTCGTCGACGGTTATCGCGTATCAAAGCGAAATTTTGGAAAATCATATATTTTTAACAAAGTATTTTTTTAATTCGAGCTTAAATATTATTGGTTAGGTGGTCATTAGTTTAGTTTAGATTAGAAGATTTCACTGCCTCCTAAACTCTAGATTACCTAGCTAATCCAAATGCCTCTTAATCTAAAAAATATTTTTGCTTATTTCTTGAATGTTTTTTTTTGTTTGAGTTTAATAATCACCTAATTATCATTATCAAATTATTTATTTAGGTCTCCAAAAGTGGTTCAAGTGGCAAAGAAAGCCCTAGGCAGGTGCTAGTTTATTTTCTCTTGAGATCAGCAAAAAATATGTCTTTAAAAATGATACTTACTACACTTTTCGTGTCAGTTCAGACCCTCATTTTCCAATAATTAGCGGCCGCGATGGCCTTGTCATTTCCAAGAAACAAGTCCTTCATCCTGCCGGGCTGCTCAAACATAGGGCAGACCAAAAGATTATTCGGATCCTGAAATTGCACCACAGTCGCATCCCATGTTCCCCAATTCGCCATCTTCGTTTTGCATCTCGGAACTCCAACTACCATTTGATTCAGATTTCTCCACATAGGGTAAGGTCATTGGCTTCCGGAAGACTCTTTTACCATTTCTGCATTGTTCTGACCGAATTCTGGCCTCCACCTCTCAACGCGATTTCCCTCCGCTGAACCCTCCTGTGCCTTGGTTCGAGATACAAAACTTTTTCTAGACCTGAGACGTTTGTTCGGTGGTTGGTGGCCGTACAGAAAGTGTCTTGGGTCGTATTGTTGCTTTTTCCTTTCAATGTCGGCAGCAACCTCACGTCGAATATGAGGTGGGGCAATTCCAATTATATGGAAAAGTTTTTGAACAGGGGTGGGTTTAAGGCATCCATTCACTATCCGTGCGGTCTCATTGACGGCTGTGTCAACGTGTTTTGCATGTCTTGAAGCGTGCATATTCGGAAGCTGTTATACACAAGGCCAGGATGGATGTTCTCAAGATTTGTGGATCGTCTCCCCAATATCTATTTGTTAGATTCCTAAGAATGTTGTTCCGAGCGCTTACTTTGGCCTTTGTATTTATGCAGTGCTGCTTGAAACTTAGTGTACGGTCCAGTGTAATGCCTGGGTATTTTGATGTCTGGAAATGTTGCAACAATGTTCAACTCTCTCCTTGCTTGTTTGTTGTTGAGATGAAAAGCCCAGACCTGCGTCTTGCTAGGATTTGGTCTGAGGTGATTGGAGTCGTAGTAAGCACACAGTTCCTCCAAAGCCTCTGACAATTTGGCTTCCACCTCCTCAAAGCTTTTGACCCGAACATCCAAGGCCATGTCGTCCGCATAGATGAACCGTCTGGTACCATCCGACATAGGTTGGTCATTGGTATATATATTATATAGTGATGGTGCCAGCACACTTCCCTAAGGCAGTCCGTTTTTCTGGTTTCTCCACCTGCTGCTTTCCCCATCAGACTGGCATGGAGCTGTCTAATATGGAGCAAAGTACCAATAATCCGTTTTAGGTGGAAGTCCCGTGTTACTTGATACATTTTCGTCAGCAGCTTTCTGTGATTTACTGTATCATATGCCGCTGTTAGGTCAATAAATACCGCACCAGTGATATGTCTTTCCTCCAAGCCATCCTCGATAAACTGAGTTAGATTTAGTATCTGTCCGCAGCAGGACTTGCGTGGTCGGAAAGCGGCCTGTTGTGGGATAAGTTTCTCCTGTAGTGCAGCATTTATCCTATTAAGAATCAGCCTCTCGAATATCTTATAGAGATGGCACAGCACCGAAACAGGCCTGTACCTCTTTGGATCGTTGCAGTATTTTCCTGGTTTGAGCAACGCAATTACTCTTGCTTTTATCCACATTTTTGGTATACTAAGGCTACTGTTACAAGTATTAAATAACTCCAGCAGCCACTGAAATGTTGTCTCGCCAAAATTCTTGATCTGTTCAGTCCTCAAGTAGTCGATACCAGGTGCTTTATTATTCTTCATGTCATTCATCGCCGTATTGAGCTCGTCTCTAGAAAAGGGTTCGCGGAGGTAGTTGTCCTCATTATTCACATCTCGGGTCAGTGTTTGTCGTGACTGCCTTCCCCTTGCCATTCAATAGTAACTGTGTGGCTACCTGATCAGCAGTTATTTCGGTGAAATTTTCTTTTGGCTTCTTTGGGTCCCCACTGAGATTTTAAGTAGTTTCCAAGCCCTTCTGCTATTTGTTTTCATATCAAGGTTTTTCATCAAGTTACCCCCTTTAGCGTTCTACCCTCGGCGATGGACAACATGAGATCCTCACCTGCTTCAATTGTGTCTTCAGCGAAAGGATCCTTCTCGAACAGTTTCTAGTAACGATTGAGCAGCGGTTTAGTATCTTTCGATACGCCGGCTATGTATTGAGTTCTGCACCCTCTTGGTATATATTTACGTGATATTTTTCTTACCAGTTCATTCAATAATTCATAGTTTTCTGGTCGGGGCAGTAGCTTTCTTACTTCGGCTTTCAAGTTTTCCCTGAATCTCTTCCAGTCGGCCTTCTTAAAATTGAATCGTCTCTTAAACGGTACTTGTTCTGGTTCCAAGATAGCGCTAGAGATACATATAATAGGTCTGTGTTGCGTCTTCGGTATTGGTTCTGCCATTTGTTATATACCTATACATATACCTTGCAAGGCACCCAGCGAAAAGGTCGCTGCAGGCGCCGCCGCCCCTGAGAACGCGGAAAATTTTGGGCGTGCCACGTCCAATTTTTACCAAAAAGTCGTTAAAGTTGTAAAAAAAACTGGGATTCGGCGTTCTTTTGAATGACAAATGGAGGGAGGCGCCCCTAGGGTGAATAATGTTGCTAGATTGACACATTGCCTTAAAATGCATTAGTTCATTTTCTAGGTCATTCACGTCGTTACAATCAGGATTGTAATATTGTTCAATATTTTTAAGACTTTTTTTGGAATCATCCACAAAAAATATATTGAAAATATCATTAATCATTTTTAACTCTATGACTAAATTGTCGCAAATTACAAAGAAGTATTGATTTTACGTTTTCATGTCCTACGAAACCAATTTCCTCAGAAGAACTTTCTTCAAAATATTTTTTTCCGTATTCTGGTAGTTTCATGTTTATACAATATGTTCTCAGGATGCAATTTTTTTCCCTCTTCTTCAATTTCCCCAAATTGTTCTCTTAAATTTGTAACAAAAATAATTAAACTCTTATAAAGGTCGCTTTGTAGAACACTTCACCTGTACGTAGATGCTGACAAAAATTGTACAAATCTTGGACATTATCAAAATATGTACAATAATCAATATTAATGTCAAGACTTTTTAACTTATCCAAAATCACATTTGCCATATTCTCCACAATATGAGAAAATAGAGCTAAAAATGTTTCTTCTGGTTTCCCGTTCGGTAAAACCTATCTAACGATTAAAGTGAGTTGGTCCATGTTATTTAAAACTTCTCTTGCTACAAGTGTAATAAAGTCATGCCGAACAGAATAAACAGATGAGGAGAAATAACAGACATTTCCACTTCCTGGATTGACATATCTAGGTAATTCGTTGTTGCGCGTTAAACGCTTTTGAATGAGTTAGCAATATAAAATAACTAAGATGGTACCTACCCTTAAGGATGCGGCCAGCGCAATATGTGCTCCGACTGCTCGTCGGTGTGGGAGTGGGTCAATTATTTACTTTTGACCAGGGCGTCACCAGTTTGAGAATCCTTAAGGGCGATTCAAAATCAAATGACTATTAACTACACTTGTTTGGTTGAGGTATTTCAGAGAAAATAATGACGGCACGTTCGTGCAGGTTTAAGCTTATTGGGCGCTCGTTAGGTTTGACATTAACTGGTCATATTTCTTTCAATGCACAGAATGATATAAATATAAAAAAGTCTTCTAGTACTCGAGAGACTGATGTGTAAACATATATCCTATATCGACGTCATGGACATGAAAATATAATACCGCCCCAGAGGCTAGCGTTTTTGACGCACCACTTAAGGCGTTGTAATCTTGCGGCCGCCCTGGATTAGCTTACTCCACAATATCCATGGATTATGATGTAACATCGGCTTACATATTTCCATCCCATTTGCCGAGATTTACCCTCATACCGCCGCGTAAGATGTTTACACATCAAACATGTAAAATTGAAGCAAATAATAGCCTATAGGCTCATAAATATAGAACTAGATCAGTTGTGTAAACATACAGACTGTAATTTTAATTAACTTGAATTATAATGGAAGTTGAACAGATAAGAATAATCGAACCATTGTTAGGCACGTTCAGCTATAACGGAAGTAACAATATAATATGCCAAATGATTACAGAAGATCAAAATTAGTTTTAACAGATTAATAATAAGAGCAATATGCATAAGATATCTATCGTTTCATCAGACTAGCAATAACAGCCATCAAGATTATATTATTACTAGTAAACCTTGTGCGCCTCTACCATGGTATACATGTCGCAGTTGTACATAAATAAACCTTAACGATTCAGTTTACGAAATACCGATATGTAAAATTATTAAAACCAGATAGTCAATAATTCAGAACGACAATGTTGATCTTTTACCACAATATAATTCAAAACGTAAGAATAAGGAAATATAAAGAAAAAGTATGAGCATTAATTGAACCACAGTGGTAAGTATAGCAGTTATCTAAATTAGCATTGGTAAGCTTTGCTTATAGCTAAACAATTCCAAAAATATTTATATCAATGCAACGCACAAAGAAATAAAACACGCAATCTAATACAACGCTGAAGATGCTAATAACACGCCAAAAACATTATATTAACCTACACACTTATCTTATCTGGTCTCCGCCGATATCACCTCCGGCCTTCTGAACGTAGGCAGGTAATGTTCCTAACTCTTTCGCTGCAGTAGGTACCAAAGAAAACAATCATCGGCACGGACTGGTAGCTACTCGGTTAGCTACTTAACTCGCTCCAAATAAAAAACCCTAAAAGACAAGAAGTTCTAACTGAGCACTCTCCTGCTGCAATTTTAGACAGCCTCCTCTTTTAGAATATTTTCCACACAAAGGGTATTTAGTATTTAAGAATAATAGGACCCCCATAGAAATTTAGCCATCCTTGACAAAATGGTGAAGGCCTTTTAACAAATATCGTCTGACTCTATAGGTGATTGACATAATTTAAAAAAACGTAAGGAAAACTAAACAATCTATCCGCTGTTTTACTTTACTTTGCCCTTCTAAAACTTGACAGCCTAGGCAAGGACAAAGCTTGTCCATTTATGCAATTAATATTAAATCTAAATTTACTAAGCTTATATAGTACTTCACAAGTTCTTGTAATCAAAATTCATAGTAGAAAAGAAACTTATTAAAAATTATGTACAACCATTATACAACATATATCCTATTATTCAATACGAGTTCCCATAAAGACAAAGGCATCAGCTATGAGTGATTGACTGCAACATGATACCGAGGACTGTATCATGAATCCCTATTCAATACGCTTTATTTCCCATAAATATTACTTTTCGTAATAGTAATGAATACAATAAAGTTATGTTATACTTTTTCCAGGCCCAAGTTCGATGATATTGCATGATATAACAAGTGCATGAATTAATAAATTTCGAACAAGATTCGAGAATAACACTTTCTATAAAGCAGTATTGTGCAGTAAATTCAATCCCCTCTGAGAACCGTTAGAAAATTATAACTTAATGATTTACACCATGAGAAAAAAAATCCCCCTGTACAGAAAATAAATGAGTATGTACAAAATCTAAAATATATATATATTTATTTACCTAGCTTCGTAGGGTTTTTGGTGGTGATGACGAATGGCAGCAAGGCTCACTCCTCCAGGCACCCCTTGAGGAAGGAAAGGACGTATCTTGTTCCGGAATCTTCTGCACGCGGCCAGTTACCAAAAGAAATCTTGGCTACAAACAAAATACAACCAATCCACAGGCAATTAATTCATTCCACCAAATTGGTAACTCTTATCCCCGTAAGGGCGAATTAGAAATTCTTCAACTTTTAATCAGGCTTACGCACCACCTCCTCTTTGGAGGGTTTACCAAGAAAGAGAATGAGGTCAAGTCAAGATCGTCCACCTCGAACGCCAAGTTCAGTGTCCAAAGGGCCAGAAAAAATTCGACCAATAGGCCAGCTTTAAATTGCCCTGCAACACACGCAAAATACAACAAGATGGTTGCTACCAAATTTAATAACATTTTCAATATGCAATAAAACGTACCTAAGGCTGTATGATATTATGTATTGCTGGCAGGACAAAGAAAACCGAGGATAAAACCATTATCCACAATGACCAATAGAAACCACTTCATTCTGGCCGGCGCAGCGCCGGCGGCCATTTTAAACTCCTGGCATCAAAACCGCTAAAAACATAAATGCGCGGCGCAATAGTTCAGGCCAAAATCACCTTTAGCCAAGAGCCTGCGTCTCTGTTGGAACTAACTGCGAAGCAACCCGGGCGGTGTTGCCAAATTTTGGGAACGCAACGCAACAACTAAAACATCTTGCCTGCGTACATCAAGCGAAAACGAAAGACAGTCGTTTAACATCAAACTGATGGTAGCATATCAATAACTTATGTTGTTTCTTGTTGGCTTGGTCCGCAAACATATTAAAATCGCAAGAGGATCGCTAGAGAAACATCGCAACATTCCAGGAGTATCCCTCAGTAGGCAACCAATAATTATTGTCAAGTCAGCTGTGGCTGTCTCCTCTGAAGTATAAAGGTTATGATATCAGAAATAAACATTGACTGAATTTTTAACTTTCCCATTAAATATTGAAATAAATCCAGGAGAATAACCGACAAATTCCGAAACCAATATTTCTGACATCCATAAGACTGACCATGAAGGTAAGAGAATTACTGAATGCTTTGAAACGCACTGCTACAAATGTGAATGTTTTCTCGATAGCGATGGCCAGAATACAGAACGATTTATTGATTGATTATGTGATAATCGAGGGAAAATGTTCATAAAGCCCGATCGATCCTATCAAACAGCCCGAGAAAATTAAGTTACGTATACGACTACCGAACTCTCAATTTTCCCTGGAACAGCTCGATAAAAGGCTAGGGTCATACGGCAACCATGCAGGTATCTAAACAAATAAGCAGCATTATATTTAGCTTGACAGACTAGCAAAGTAGATCTAGGAATAAAGTTGAAATAACTGACTTTATTTGACCTCTATCGGTTACATGTTTTCATATTAAATTGACATGTAACAGCGTTGTCAAAAAGGGATCAACTTCACTTAGAAATTCTATAGAGTTTAAAAAGTTACCATTTTCCTTTGGAATTATTTGGTGGTTGATCCATAAAAAGCCAACCCATTTTTTGATAAAAATTTTACAGCAGTCACTATTCTTCGATGAACGTTTTTCCAATATTCTTTTTCCTGCAAGACAACATTCTCCATATGTATATCTACTGAACTCTCTGCAAAACTTCCACTAACTAATATACTAATAGACGAAATATGTCCAGGAGATCGTTCATGTTGGTTTAAATTGACATCTACATTTTTCGAATCATTGAATCCTCCAATAGTAAGATTAATACATTTCTTACCAAATAGTTTGCATACGTAACAATATACATGATCAAATTTACCAATTCCGTAAATTTTCACTGGTCAATGAGAGTAGCGGTCTCATCATTCTAGTCAAATTTACCAATTCCGTAAATTTTCAATGGTCAATGAGAGTAGCGATCTCATCATTCCAGTCAAATTTACCAATTTCATAAATTTTCACTGGTCAATGAGAGTAGCGGTCTCATTATTCTATTCAAATTTACCAATTCCGTAAATTTTCACTGGTAAATGAGAGTAGCGGTCTCATTATTCTAGTCAAATTTACCAATTCCGTAAATTTAGGGCTATCGCCGTTAACTTTATCTTTATAAAAAGGGAAACTTTGTAACTGTCGTACTTTTTTATTGTCATTTTGCTTTACACATTCACTAATTTTATCAATATTTTGATTTAATCGATTACTTATAAAAAATAACTAAAATTCTGCACTCAGGAACAGTCTGCTATGGTCCTGGGATATTGTGCATCAACCAAAGGTTCATTTTCTTGTCAGAACGAGTTGTCGAAGTAATACGATTTTTCTAGTTGTGAAATCTCGGTGAATTTGTCACTATTCACAGACACCTCAAGAGAGTCATTGAGGTTTTTCTCTGTAGCCGTGGAAGTTCGAGAAGTACTCAGCTTTTCTCAAGTCCGTTAACCTGCCCCCCGCCCGCATTGATTTTTTTCTTCAAAACGCTAGCACAGAACCTTGAGATCTAGCACAAGCTGGCACAATTTGTTTTAGAGCTAGCACACTCATAGTAATAAGGATATCCTCTAATTTATGCGGGGGGGGGGGCCTAGGTTAACGCTAGCCCCCCCGCACCTTTTTTAATTGTAATACTGGCCAGCACAGCTTCTTTGGAGCTAGCACAGTCTAGCACAACTAGAAAGAATGCTAGCACAACTACATTTTTGAAAATAATAGACCACAAATGCGGGGGGGGGGGGCCTAAGTCAACGTTTGGGTTCTTTTGAGGGTTGGTAAAGTTAATTGTTATGCACAGCAAGCTTAGACCTACCACAGGCTAGCACAACCATTTTGAGAGCTAGCACACCCCTACAGTTGACTATATAGGGGATGGGGTGAATTTTTCCCCCTCAGCTAATATTTTTCCGTCAAATTGCTAGCACAGCAAGCTTAGACCTAGCACAGGCTAGCACAAACATTTTGAGAGCTAGCACACCCCTACAGTTGAATATATAGGGTATGGGGTGAATTTTTGCTGGCTGCCACTCGGCTAATAATTTTCCATCAAATGGTTAGCACAGCAAGCTTAGATCTAGCACAGGCTAGCACAATTATTTTGAGAACTAGTACATTTCAAGATGGCTGTTTGGTTAAAGGGATACATTTACATCATACCACCGTAAAAATAAAATTTTTAAAAGCATATACGGGGTGGTAAAAAAATATATATATTTTTAAAATTTCTCCGCTATTTAGCGTCGGACGAAAAATTGCATAAAAAACTTTTTATTCCAAATTAGGAGGTGTATCATCAACTTCAATATATTTTCTCCAAAAATTTCATCATTTTTGAGATATTCGCGAGAAAGTTCGAAAAACGACGTTTTTTGAAGAAAAAGAACATCCTTTTTTTAATTACCACGCCATCAAAATACATATTTTTGGTAACAAGTATTTTCGTCGTATCCCTTGTAGCTTTCGAGTTATGATTTTGCTCGCTTTAGGGCCGCTATCTCAAAAGCTAAGAATATTGTTTTTTTTTTTCGTAAAGAACTTTTTTGTTTGTCTTTGTGTCCTCTATCTAAAATCAAAATTTGAAGTCGGAAGAAAATAATGGAAAAAAGCCAGTAGGTTCCGGTAGGTTTCGGCTCCTACTGGTCAAAATAAAGGTGAGGTCGATATGAAAATACGGTTTTGTCCGTTTTGCCGATATTCGTATATTTAATACCGGAACCTTCCGGTTAAAAACCGCTCGATTTAGGTTCCATTCAGGGGTTAGAATTTAGGGGCCAAATTGAAAATATTGATATTTTTTAAATTTCGATATGGATTAATTAAGGTTCCTCTAGGCTCTTACCACGAAACGTAATCAGCGGTAGGTTCCTGACGAGGTTGAATTCGAACTCAGGACCGTCCCTAACAATCTAACCCAAATTTCAGCCCTTCCAGCCTAACGATAGCAAAATTAACTATTTAGGAGTCCCTATAGGACACTTAGAGACTTGATTCTTTTTTGGTGGTTCCGGCCGCTCACCTTTGTTCCTGTCCGAGTACGGACCCGCTAGTTCAAAATTTACAACAAAAACCGGTGAGAGCCGGATTTCCGGTACGTTCCAAATTCGAAAAAACCGTCTCCTAAATATAAAAATACGCCCGCAAGCGTTTTTCTTCGAATTAATATTTAGGGGTCCAAAACGACGGCTTTCCATTTTTGAAAAGTTTGGGCATCCGTAAGTATGAACCGCTAATCGAAAATCGCAGATATTGCTTTTTAAGTCTCGCCCGCCCGTGAGGTGAATAATAATTTAAGGTCCGTTAACTTGCACCCTCCCCCCCCCACGTATTATTTTTTTTCGTCCAAAATGCTAGCACAGGACCTTGAGATCTAGCACAACCTAGCACAATTTGCATAGTAATAATGATATCCTCTAATTTATTCGGGTGGTTACCACTAGCCCCCCATCTTTTTAATTGCAATACTGGCTAGCACAGCTTCTTTGGACCTAGCACAGTGCAGCACAACTAGAAAGAATGCTAACACAACTACATGTTTGAAAATAATAGGCCTAAGCACACTCCTATAACAATTAACTTTACCAACACTCAAAAGAACCCAAACGTTAACTTGGCCTCCCCCCCTCCCCGCATTTGTGGTCTATTATTTTCAAAAATGTAGTTGTGCTAGCATTTTTTATAGTTGTGCTGCACTGTGCTAGGTCCAAAGAAGCTGTGCTAGCCAGTATTGCAATTAAAAAGATGGGGGGCTAGTGGTAACCACCCGAATAAATTAGAGGATATCATTATTACTATGCAAATTGTGCTAGGTTGTGCTAGATCTCAAGGTCCTGTGCTAGCATTTTGGACGAAAAAAAATAATACGTGGGGGGGGGAGGGTGCAAGTTAACGGACCTTAAATTATTATTCACCTCACGGGCGGGCGAGACTTAAAAAGCAATATCTGCGATTTTCGATTAGCGGTTCATACTTACGGATGCCCAAACTTTTCAAAAATGGAAAGCCGTCGTTTTGGACCCCTAAATATTAATTCGAAGAAAAACGCTTGCGGGCGTATTTTTATATTTAGGAGACGGTTTTTTCGAATTTGGAACGTACCGGAAATCCGGCTCTCACCGGTTTTTGTTGTAAATTTTGAACTAGCGGGTCCGTACTCGGACAGGAACAAAGGTGAGCGGCCGGAACCACCAAAAAAGAATCAAGTCTCTAAGTGTCCTATAGGGACTCCTAAATAGTTAATTTTGCTATCGTTAGGCTGGAAGGGCTGAAATTTGGGTTAGATTGTTAGGGACGGTCCTGAGTTCGAATTCAACCTCGTCAGGAACCTACCGCTGATTACGTTTCGTGGTAAGAGCCTAGAGGAACCTTAATTAATCCATATCGAAATTTAAAAAATATCAATATTTTCAATTTGGCCCCTAAATTCTAACCCCTGAATGGAACCTAAATCGAGCGGTTTTTAACCGGAAGGTTCCGGTATTAAATATACGAATATCGGCAAAACGGACAAAACCGTATTTTCATATCGACCTCACCTTTATTTTGACCAGTAGGAGCCGAAACCTACCGGAACCTACTGGCTTTTTTCCATTATTTTCTTCCGACTTCAAATTTTGATTTTAGATAGAGGACACAAAGACAAACAAAAAAGTTCTTTACGAAAAAAAAAACAATATTCTTAGCTTTTGAGATAGCGGCCCTAAAGCGAGCAAAATCATAACTCGAAAGCTACAAGGGATACGACGAAAATACTTGTTACCAAAAATATGTATTTTGATGGCGTGGTAATTAAAAAAAGGATGTTCTTTTTCTTCAAAAAACGTCGTTTTTCGAACTTTCTCGCGAATATCTCAAAAATGATGAAATTTTTGGAGAAAATATATTGAAGTTGATGATACACCTCCTAATTTGGAATAAAAAGTTTTTTATGCAATTTTTCGTCCGACGCTAAATAGCGGAGAAATTTTAAAAATATATATATTTTTTTACCACCCCGTATATGCTTTTAAAAATTTTATTTTTACGGTGGTATGATGTAAATGTATCCCTTTAACCAAACAGCCATCTTGAAATGTACTAGTTCTCAAAATAATTGTGCTAGCCTGTGCTAGATCTAAGCTTGCTGTGCTAACCATTTGATGGAAAATTATTAGCCGAGTGGCAGCCAGCAAAAATTCACCCCATACCCTATATATTCAACTGTAGGGGTGTGCTAGCTCTCAAAATGTTTGTGCTAGCCTGTGCTAGGTCTAAGCTTGCTGTGCTAGCAATTTGACGGAAAAATATTAGCTGAGGGGGAAAAATTCACCCCATCCCCTATATAGTCAACTGTAGGGGTGTGCTAGCTCTCAAAATGGTTGTGCTAGCCTGTGGTAGGTCTAAGCTTGCTGTGCATAACAATTAACTTTACCAACCCTCAAAAGAACCCAAACGTTGACTTAGGCCCCCCCCCCCCCGCATTTGTGGTCTATTATTTTCAAAAATGTAGTTGTGCTAGCATTCTTTCTAGTTGTGCTAGACTGTGCTAGCTCCAAAGAAGCTGTGCTGGCCAGTATTACAATTAAAAAAGGTGCGGGGGGGCTAGCGTTAACCTAGGCCCCCCCCCCCGCATAAATTAGAGGATATCCTTATTACTATGAGTGTGCTAGCTCTAAAACAAATTGTGCCAGCTTGTGCTAGATCTCAAGGTTCTGTGCTAGCGTTTTGAAGAAAAAAATCAATGCGGGCGGGGGGCAGGTTAACGGACTTGAGAAAAGCTGAGTACTTCTCGAACTTCCACGGCTACAGAGAAAAACCTCAATGACTCTCTTGAGGTGTCTGTGAATAGTGACAAATTCACCGAGATTTCACAACTATAAAAATCGTATTACTTCGACAACTCGTTCTGACAAGAAAATGAACCTTTGGTTGATGCACAATTTCCCAGGGCCATAGCAGACTGTTCCTGAGTGCAGAATTTTAGTTATTTTTTATAAGTAATCGATTAAATCAAAATATTGATAAAATTAGTGAATGTGTAAAGCAGAATGACAATAAAAAAGTACGACAGTTACAAAGTTTCCCTTTTTATAAAGATAAAGTTAACGGCGATAGCCCTCAATTTACGGAATTGGTAAATTTGAGTAGAATAATGAGACCGCTGCTCTCATTTACCAGTGAAAATTTACGGAATTGGTAAATTTGAATAGAATAATGAGACCGCTACTCTCATTGACCAGTGAAAATTTATGAAATTGGTAAATTTGACTGGAATGATGAGATCGCTACTCTCATTGACCATTGAAAATTTACGGAATTGGTAAATTTGACTAGAATGATGAGACCGCTACTCTCATTGACCAGTGAAAATTTACGGAATTGGTAAATTTGATCATGTATATTGTTACGTATGCAAACTATTTGGTAAGAAATGTATTAATCTTACTATTGGAGGTTTCAATGATTCGAAAAATGTAGATGTCAATTTAAACCAACATGAACGATCTCCTGGACATATTTCGTCTATTAGTATATTAGTTAGTGGAAGTTTTGCAGAGAGTTCAGTAGATATACATATGGAGAATGTTGTCTTGCAGGAAAAAGAATATTGGAAAAACGTTCATCGAAGAATAGTGACTGCTGTAAAATTTTTATCAAAAAATGGGTTGGCTTTTTATGGATCAACCACCAAATAATTCCAAAGGAAAATGATAACTTTTTAAACTCTATAGAATTTCTAAGTGAAGTTGATCCCTTTTTGACAACGCTGTTACATGTCAATTTAATATGAAAACATGTAACCGATAGAGGTCAAATAAAGTCAGTTATTTCAACTTTATTCCCAGATCTACTTTGCTAGTCTGTCAAGCTAAATATAATGCTGCTTATTTGTTTAGATACCTGCATGGTTGCCGTATGACCCTAGCCTTTTATCGAGCTGTTCCAGGGAAAATTGAGAGTTCGGTAGTCGTATACGTAACTTAATTTTCTCGGGCTGTTTGATAGGATCGATCGGGCTTTATGAACCTTTTCCCTCGATTATCACATAATCAATCAATAAATCGTTCTGTATTCTGGCCATCGCTATCGAGAAAACATTCACATTTGTAGCAGTGCGTTTCAAAACATTCAGTAATTCTCTTACCTTCATGGTCAGTCTTATGGATGTCAGAAATATTGGTTTCGGAATTTGTCGGTTATTTTCCTGGATTTATTTCAATATTTATTAGGAAAGTTAAAAATTCAGTCAATGTTTACTTCTGATATCATAACCTTTATACTTCAGAGGAGACAGCCACAGCTGACCTGACAATAATTATTGGTTGCCTACTAAGGGATACTCCTGGAATGTTGCCATGTTTCTCTAGCGATCCTCTTGCGATTTTGATATGTTTGCGGACCAAGCCAACAAGAAACAACATAAGTTATTGATATGCTACCATCAGTTTGATGTTAAACGACTGTCTTTCGCTTTCGCTTGATGTACGCAGGCAAGATGTTTTAGTTGTTGCGTTGCGTTCCCAAAATTTGGCAACACCGCCCGGGTTGCTTCGCAGTTAGTTCCAACAGAGACGCAGGCTCTTGGCTAAAGGTGATTTTGGCCTGAACTATTGCGCCGCGGATTTATGTTTTTAGCGGTTTTGATGCCAGGAGTTTAAAATGGCCGCCGGCGCTGCGCCGGCCGGAATGAAGTGGTTTCTATTGGTCATTGTGGATAATGGTTTTATCCTCGGTTTTCTTTGTCCTGCCAGCAATACATAATATCATACAGCCTTAGGTACGTTTTATTGCATATTGAAAATGTTATTAAATTTGGTAGCTACCATCTTGTTGTATTTTGCGTGTGTCGCAGGGCAATGTAAAGCTGGCCTATTGGTCGAATTTTTTCTGGCCCTTTGGACACTGAACTTGGTGTTCGAGGTGGACGATCTTGACTTGACCTCATTCCCTTTCTTGGTAAACCCTCCAAAGAGGAGGTGGTGCGTAAGCCTGATTAAAAGTTTAAGAATTTCTAATTCGCCCTTACGGGGATAATCTTATTTCTGGCTAGAGAAGTTGGCAGAATTACCAATTTGGTGGAATGAATTAATTGCCTGTGGATTGGTTGTATTTTGTTTGTAGCCAAGATTTCTTTTGGTAACTGGCCGCGTGCAGAACATTCCGGAACAAGATACGTCGTTTCCTTCCTCAAGGGGTGCCTGGAGGAGTGAGCCTTGCTGCCATTCGTCATCACCACCAAAGACCCTACGAAGCTAGGTAAATAAATATATATATTTTAGATTTTGTACATACTCATATATTTTCTGTACAGGGGGATTTTTTTTCTCATGGTGTAAATCATTAAATTATAATTTTCTAACGGTTCTCAGGGGGGATTGAATGTACTGCACAATACTGCTTTATAGAAAGTGTTATTCTCGAATCTTGTTCGAAATTTATTAATTCATGCACTTGTTATATCATGCAATATCATCGAACTTAAGAAAACTTGGGCCTGGAAAAGTATAACATAACTTTATTGTATTCATTACTATTACAAAAAGTAATATTTACGGGAAAAAAGCGTATTGAATAGGGATTCATGATACAGTCCTCGGTATAATGTTGCAGTCAATCACTCATAGATGATGCCTTTGTCTTTATGGGAACTCGTATTGAATCATAGGATATATGTTGTATAGTGGTTGTATATAATTTTTAATAAATTTATTTTCTACTTTGAATTTTGATTACAAGAACTTGTGAAGTACTATATAAGCTTAGTAAATTTAGATTTAATATTAATTGCATAAATGGACAAGCTTTGTTCTTGCCTATGCTGTCAATTTTTAGAAGGGCAAAGTAAAGTTAAACAGCGGATAGATTGTTTAGTTTTCCTTACGTTTTTTTTTATTATGTCAATCACCTATAGGGTGAGACGATATTGGTTATAAGGCCTTCGCCATTTTGTCAAGGATGGCTAAATTTCTATGGCGGTCTTATTATTCTTAAATACTAAATACTCTTTGTGTGTAAAATATTCTAAAAGAGGAGGCTGTCTAAAATTGCAGTAGGAGAGTGCTTACTTGGAGCTTCTTCTCTTTTAGGGTTTTTTATTTAGAGCGAGTTAAGTAGCTAACCAAGTAGCTACCAGTCCGTGCCTATGATTGTTTTCTTTGGTACCGACTGCAGCGAAAGAGTTAGGGACATTACCTCAATTGCCACTGAGACTTTTATGAGTCCCAAGGCGCCTAGCAGCCTACGTTCAGAAGGCCGGAAGTAATATCGGCGGAGACCAGAGAAGATAAGTGTGTAGGTTAACATAATGTTATTGGCGTGTTATTAGCATCTTCAGCGTTGTATTAGATTACGTGTTTTATTTCTTTCTGCGTTGCATTGATATAAATATTTTTGGAATTGTTTAGGTGCAAGCATAGCTTACCAATGCTAATTTAGATAACTGCTATACTTACCAGTATGGTTCAATTATTGCTCATAGTTTTTTTTATATTTCCCTATTCTTACAATTTGATTTATATTTTGGTAAAAGACCAACATTGTCATTCTGAATTATTGAATATCTGGTTATAATAATTTTACATATCGGTATTTCGTAAAATGAATCGTTAAGGTTTATTTATATACAACTGCGACACAGATACCATGGTAGAGGCGCACATGGTTTAGTAGTAATATTATTATCTTGATTGCTCTTACTGCTAATATGATGAAACGATAGATATCTTATGCATATTGCGTTTATTATTAATTTGTTGAAACTGATTTTGATCTTCCATAGCCATATGGTATATTATATTGTTACTTCCGTTATAGCTAATCGTGCCTAACAATTGTTCGATCATTCTATTCCACTTCCATGATCATTCAATTTAATTAAAATTACAGCCTGTATGTATACACAACTGATCTAGTACTATATTTGTGAGCATATAGGTTATTTTTTGCTTTAAATTAAACTCTTTTACATTTTTGATGTGTGAACATTTTAGGCGGCGGTATGAGGGTAAATTTTCGCAAATGGGATGGAAATGTGGGGACGGAAATGTGTAAACCAATGTGACAACATAATCCATGCGCATTGAGGAGCAAGTTAATCCAGGACGGCCGCGAGATTGCAACGACTCAAGTGGCGCTTCTAAAAAGCTAGCCGCTAGGGCGGTATTAGATTTTAATGTCCATGATGTCGATAAAGGACATATGTTCACACATCAGTGTCTCGAGTACTAGCAGAGTCGCTCAATTTTTTTTTTTATATTTATATCATTCTGTTCATTAAAAAAAATATGACAACAAGTTAATGTCAAACCTAACAAGCGCCCAATAAGCTTAAACCGGCACGAACGTACCGTCTTTTATTTTCGCTGAAATACCTCAACCAAACAAGTGTAGTTAATAGTCATTTGATTTTGAATCGCCCATAAGGATTCTCAAACTGGTGGCGCCCTGGTCAAAAGCAAATAACTGACCCACACCCACGCCGACGAGCAGTCGGAGCACATGCTGCGATGGCCGCATCCTTAAGGGCAGGTACGTACCATCTTAGTTATTTTATATTGCTAACTCATTCAAAAGCGTTTAACGCGCAACGACGCATCTACATAGATATGGCAATCCAGGAAGTGGAAATGTCAGTTATCTCTCCCCATCTGTTAATTCTGTTTGAAATAAATTTATTACCCTTATAGCAAGAGAAGTTTTAAATTACTTCCTAAAAGATTAGCGTGCCGCAAACTACTTTTCTATAACTGTTGACTCAATTCCTGAAATTTCTCATATGGACCAACTCACTTTAATCGTTATATATGTTTTACTGAACGGGAAGCCAGAAGAAACATTTTTACGTTTTGAGGCTACATTTTCTCATATTGTGGATAATATGGAAAATGTGATTTTGGATAAGTTAAAAAGTCTTGACATAAATATTGATTATTGTAGAATACATATTTTGATCATGTCCAACATTTGTACAATTTTTTCTCAGCATATACGTACGGGTGAAGTGTTCTGCAAAGAGGTATCGAAAAAATCAAACCTAAACCATTGGTTGTTAACAAAATATACCAGATGGTCCGCTAGAACTAACGCTGTTCAATCCCTTGCAATTGGTTTCAATGAAATTAAAATGGCTTTAATCCAATTGCATGAAGATGCTAACCAAAAGACTTCCACCAAGTCCCAAGCAACAGACCTTTTAAAAGTTAATTCTTTTGAGTTTTGCATTATGACTTATATTTGGAACAAATTATTAGAAAGGACCATGCAACCAGCAAATCTTTGTACCCTATAACCTTTATAAGGGTTTAATATATTTTTGTTACACATTTAAGAGAACATAATGGGAAAATTGAAAAAGAGGGAAAAAAATTGCATCCTGAGAACATATTGTATAAACATGAAACTACCAGAATACGGAAAAAAATATTTTGAAGGAAGTTCTTTCTGAGGAAATTGGTGTTGTCGTACATGAAAACGTAAAATAAACACTTCTTTGTGATTTGCGACAATTTAGTCATGGAGTTGAAAAGAAGGCAAGAATCTTACAATTCTCTTAATGATATTTTCAATATATTTTTTGTGGATGATTTCAAAAAAAGTCTTAAATATATTGAACAATATTATAATATTGATTGTAACCATGTAAATGACCTAGAAAATGAACTAATGCAATTTAGGGAAATGTGTAAATCTAGCAACATTATTCAAAATCCTGAAAAAATGCTAGTTTTAATTGAAATTAACGTGGAAAAGAAGGTACTAAAAAAGATAGATTCTAAGGAAATTATAAACCAATATGCGGAAATAAAAATGCGCAATAGAAAAATGTTAATATTTTATTGTAATGTGTTTTAGGCGAGTATAAATATTGGTTTTGGATTTTTTTTCTATTTTAGGCCGTTTTTTAGTATTTTATTATTTGTGTTTGGTCTTAGTTCTATTATTTCATTTATATTGAGTTATATATATTTTATGTTATCAAAATGATAATATAAATTGCTATTGCTATTGTTCCCTTTGCTCTATTTCTGACACCATGTTCTTCGCCTCAGCCACTCATGGCCGGAACAAAGGGGGGGGGGGGGGGGGGGTCAGCACTCAAGCAAATAACGTATTGAAAATCACACTATTCATAATTTTTAAAGATATATTTTCCCCTGATCTCAAGAGGAAATAAACTAGCAACTGCCTACGGCTTTCTTTGCAGCTTGAACCACTTTTGAAGCCCTAAACAATTAATTTAATAATAATTAGGTGTTTATTAAACCCAAACAAAAAACATTCAGGAAATAAGCAAAAAATGTTTTTTTAGATTAAGAGGCATTTGATGGATTAGCTGGGCAATCCAAAGTTTAGGAGGTCTTGACACCTTCTAAGCTAAACTAAACTAATGACCACCTAACCAATAATATTCAAAATCGAATTTAAAAAATACTTTGTTAAAAATATAAATTGTATTGATTTTCCAAACTTTCGCTTTGGTACGCGATAACAGTCGACGAAATTAAGCAAGCTATATAAAAGACATCATAATTTCCAAAGTGACTTCTAGTGCAGTTTTTGACATAAATTCTCGTCAAGTTGTTCGATTTTCTAAAAAAAAACCCTAATTTTTTTTTATCTAGAAATGAATGGTTTTACATTTTTCCTGAATGGTCCATTTTCTTTCGCAACATTATGTACGGGTCCAAAAAATGTCATAAAAATTATTTAATTTGGTAGTAATATCTCGCACCAGTTTTTGATGAAAATGAAATGAATGAATGAGAAATGAGTTTTAAGATGGCGCCGATACGAATGAGCGCAAATAGTGTAGCGGAAGATAAAATTGGCTATGAATGCTGCAAGAATAAGAAAGTTTCATCTACTGTATGTATAAAGTGCGGAAAATCATTCCATCTTTCGTGCGCGGCAAGAGATTGGTCAAAAAATATAATATCAATTGGTAAAACACGCTGTGTATGTGTTGATCATGCCCTAACAAAGATTTCACTTCTAAAGGAGATTATTGTCGTGTTAAAAGACAAAAATGCCCTCCTGGAGCAGAACAAGAAACTTCTAGAGGACAAACTCAGTGCATTCCAAAATAATAGTGCATTGGATTTATTGGAAAAACCTGAAATGTGCATCAAAAGGAATGCCTCTCAAGAATCTCAGGAATATCAAGAACGCATTCCTGGGATTTCGAACTTTCCGGAGGCAACAGCGACAGCGCCATTGTCTACGCGTGCACCTATGCCGATGTGATTGTCAAATCCGAAATGTATGAATACGTCGAAAAATTGAAATGCACTTTGTGTAAATAACATCTTAATACCCACAAATCCAGAGCAGATTACCGACCTGACAACGTTGGAGCGGACCTTCGATGGAATCGATAATGGAGTGATCGTCACTCCTTCAGAAGAAAATGTTGAAATCCTAAAAACTGAGAATCTACCCAGTAGTTCGAATGCACAAGAAACATCGTCTGTCAATTCTGTCATAGTTGTCGATGACGACGTGTTTAAGGAAAACAATGATGTAAACAAAAACAAATGGGAAGTTAGATACTATAAAAAGAAAAGTTATCGGCTAACGACTACGAAAAATATCCGTCCCGAATCTACATGGGAAAAACGAAAACTCTTCATTGCTGAAGGTGGCTTCAACCATGAGTTTTCTCTTGGTCTCTGGGCTAGCCACTGATGTTCAGAGTGAGACTCTGTTGCAATACTTGGAAACAAGAGCCTACAAGGATCATCATGCGAGAAAATGAAGACTAAAAGTGACAAATTTAAGAGCTCTTTTAGACTTGCTGTTCCAAGTCAGGATAAGGAGCTTTACATGGTGCCGGATCTATGGCCGAGAGGTATATTATATAATTACAAATTATTTTTAGAATGTTCAGCGCCAATTGCCGGCACAAAAACAGAATCTGAAGCAAAATGTTTAGTAAAAAATATTTTTAATATACACCTTAGGATGTTACATATAAATATAAGATCTTTGCGCAATAAATCTCTACAGCTAGAAGCCTTCATCACTGGCAAAAATATTGACTTCTTATGTATTACTGAGCATTAGATGACATCAATTGAAATGGAAGCTTGCAACTTGGAAGGCTTTACATTAGTGGCTGTCTCAGTAGACAGCATCACATAGGTGGAGGTACAGCTATATTTGTTAAGAATACACATTCAATGCTTATCAATCCTAATTTTAACTGAGCACCTAATATTGAAATGTGTTTAGAATAGCCTATGATTTTTGTAGAACATTTGAATTTATATGTATTGAATATTTTTATAGATCTCTATCGGGAAATTTTGATAGTTTCTTGCAGGCGTTGAAGGGGGTACTTAACGAACTGGGCACAACAAGGAATATTCTAATAGCGGGTGACTTCAATGTACACTTTGGGACTAGTGACAACAGGGCTGGTTCCTTGTATGATGCTATGGGAGGTGATGGTCTGTATCGTCTATTTCAGGCTGCAACTAGACAGGGTGTTTGCTTGGATAATGTCTTTGTGAGTCCCAATGTTCATGTACTTTCTTCGCTAATTGTACAACCCAATATCTCGGAGCATGATGGCCAGCAGGTTGACTTCTCATTGCAGACATCCAGCAGTATTGTACACACTAAAAAAATTTGCAGGCCTATAACACAACAGGGGCTATTTCATTTCCATGGTATTATTTCAGATACATCTTGGCAGTTTGTATCAGAGCCCAATGTTTCGGTTGAGCATTTTGGAGAATGCCTGCTCAAAGTGTTTTCCTATAAAGCAGTATGTTGTGAGATCAGATCAATCTAACAATATTTCTTGGTTTACTGATGAACTTAGAATGCTGCGAGAGCAGCTCAAATTTCTGGAACTGGTGAGTAAACAATATGGGGATATTTATCATAGAAATGTATTTCTTCGATACAAAAATAAATATAACAAGGAAATAAAACAAGCCAAAGTTAAAGCAAATGACAGACTCATTCAGTCATCAAGTAATCCTAGCCGTATAATGTGGCAAATCATAAATAAGTCGCATGGCAATAAAACTGAGAGGACAAATTATTGTAGCATTACTGCAAATGACTTTAACAACTTTTTTTTTGGGGTAGGTCAGGGTATTGTGTCAGGAATGCCAGTTTCAGATATTGATCCAATATCATCGATTTCTAGGAGAGATAATGATTTCTCCTTTTCTGAAGTTTCCTATATTGAAAAATAAAAATAGTAAGGATATTTTTGGTCTAAACGTGAAAAATTTAAAATCAATTACAAAATAAATTGTTGTTCCACTAACTAAATTGTTGAATCTATGCATTAAAGAACCATGTTTTCCATCTGTGTTAAAAGAGGCACTTGTAATTCCTTTATTTAAAAAGGGAGATTGTAATAAGCCTGAAAATTACCGGCTGGCCTATATCTCTGCTGCCAATAGTGTCTAAAGTTTTGGAAAAATGCCTAGCCGAGCAGATTGTTGATTTCTTTAAGCTAAACAATATGTTCAGCAAATGTCAGTTTGGTTTTCGTAAGGACAAAAGTACAGTTCTTGGTATCCTAGACTTGGTATCAGATATTCTTGGAGCCTTTCAAGACTCTCAATACGACACAGTTCTCTGCTGTGACTTGAGCAAGGTTTTTGACTGCGTCGACCATGTGATCCTTTTTCAGAAGCTCAGAGCCTATAATTTTAATCCATCAAGCATTGATCTTATGAAATCCTATCTAGAGGGCAGATGTCAGTCTGTGCGGTTTGCTGGGGAGGCGTCAGCAAAGGGAGGCATTACGATGGCTGTGCCCCAGGGATCGATTCTGGGGCCCATACTATTCTTAATATACATCAATGATCTTCCACTTATTAGTGAACTAGCAGTTTACCATCTTTGCTGACGACACCACAGTGTCCTTTCGGGCTGACACTTTGGATGCTTCTTTGAGGGACTCCTTGGCGGCGCAGGAAAGGGTAAAAAGCTGGTTTTGCAGCAACCGTCTTCTGATGAATGCAGATAAGACCGTTAAAATTATTTTCTCGATGAGAGAGCATGGGCATGTGGAGTCTGATGAGACTGCCAAATTCCTTGGTGTTCCTCTGGACCAACGTTTACATTGGGGTCATCACATCGACCAATTGGCTACAAAGCTTATTAAAAGTGTTTATCTGCTAAGCGGGCTCAGTGATAGGGTATCGCCGGCAGTTCTTAGAACTGCCTACTTTGGTGTTTTTCATGCCCACATGACCTATAGAATTCTGGCCTGGGGACATGCATCTGATGCCAAACGTGTATTCACTATGCAGAGGAGATTAATAAGGGTACTAGCGGGCCTCACATACAGGGAAGATTGTAAGAGGGCGTTTAAACAACTTGGCATCATCACTCTGCCCTCGGTGTACATTTTAGAAAACCTTCTTTATATTAAATGCAATGCTCAGTCATTTGCAGCCCACCAGGATATACATGGCTATAACACTCGCCATAAAACAGACTTGATACCTGTTTACTGCCGTTTGGGAAGGTGTCGGGATGGACCGGGTTTTTGCGGGGTAATTTTTTTTAACGTTCTTCCCTCTGAAAAAAAGTACCTACCTCTAAACAGTTTTAGAATGTATATGAAAAAGATTTTATTAGCAAACTCATTTTATTCACTTGAAGAGTTTTTAAACCACGTTTTTTATGGATTTTAATCTTGTTTTGTAGTGTATAAGTATTGTATATTGTTTCTAGTATAGTTAGATTTTAGTTTAGTGTAATGTAGTGCTAGTCTGTTTTGACTTAAGGTAATGTTAGTCTGTTTTGAGTCTGTTTGACTTTATTTTAATATTTTTCATTTGTTTTGACGTGTGTAAAATTGTTTAAATTATTGGCATGAATAAAGATTGATTGGTTGATTGACTGGAATAGGCTTGACTGATGAAACGCCCCGCCTTTATCTGAAGTACAAATCAAAGCGTGACGGCTCAGTCCTTTTCACTACTCAGGAAAAAGTGTGCTGCACATCAAAAAATTAAATACTTGAAAAAAAACATATCGACTTACGTAAAATAATTTCTTGAATGCGGAATCTTTTTTCTGCGTCTACATACATATTAATTTTACATAAGAGAGATGTATTACTTATCATTATTAACCATAAGCTTATTAGCCAAAGACTTCAAAATAATTTCGCAACAAGTGACTTCCAATGTTTTTCTCACGCAGCAAGGCCGTTCTTGGCGAACGTTATGGGTGTGTGTATATTTATGTTGTATATAGAACATTATTTATTTAGTTCAGTTTATTGAAAAGGTAATAAATTATACGCTCGGCTCGTTTTATATGGTTAGAATTAGTTTCACTGTTAAAAGATACGGAAACCGATTCGATGTTGGTTGTTAAAACGATTTAGTAATTTTATTACAGGCATCTTCGTGTACCAGATTAGGGACGTTAAAATACAAATTTTTATTATTTCAAAGCTCATCGACGATTTTATTATGTAGGTGTGTATCAAAGCTATTTTAGAATAAGAAACATATGGACCCAGTGAGAATACCTCTAACATTATAATACTTCAAAGAATACTGTTTATGGCTTATGAATCAAGTAACGCGTCATTGTTACGCGAACTATACTATTTTTATGACGTGGATAATTGGAACCATGGCGACTGAGACTTATCACTCCAGACAGGAGCAGATTATAACATTTAATCAAGATCTGGAGAAAGTTCGAACTTGGGGCGGCAGGAATTTGGGGCGGCAAGAATTTGGTGCAATTTAATGCTGCAAAAATTCAAGCAGCCACAGTTACCAACGAAGCCAATCGGCGGCGTGTCCTGACATCATTATGGCAAGTTCGATCATTCCTTCATCCTCGTCAATTGAACTACTGGGTGTCTCGGTTAACAGCAATATGTCCGGGCATGACTATTTAAAAATTATTTGAACATGTTTTCAAATTTAGCGTATTATATTAATATTCCACGCCACTATGTATCGCATTCGAAACAATGTCCTTTAAAACCTCGCAGCCACACTCTTAGCGCCATCTATTGTCACAACGTTTATTCATCATCAGTTTAACTAGATGCAGAACTGCTTCGAACCATACAGTCCACCTATTTCAAAACACAAGCTATGGTCTGCTACAACCAAAAACGCATCCTACCAATCAGAGTGGTTCCTACAGCGACTACCGGAAACAGTCATTTTAGCGTCCCTAAAATTCCGATCTATAATAATCGAATTTTGTAAAAACTAGTCAGCAGATTTCGACCAGGTTTGTGTTAAAATTCGTAATTTCAATTTAGACAATTGGTGATGTTAATTTTTTAATTAATTTTTCTATATTTTCGTTACTTCCCCTTTACGGAAGTGATATGTCGGCAATGGGGATAAGTTCACGAGCCAAGGAAGAAAGGACGCGTCATCACCTTCTTGGAGATACCTGTACCCCGACTCTCTCCCAAGTAAGTCGGGATAGTCCGCGCTCCGCGTGGCACTAGGCCATGAAAGTTGTTCCCTGATTCTCTCACAAGTAAGTCGCTATAGTAAGCGTTCCCTGTCGCACTCGATCATGTAATAAGTAAGTAAACTTACTATTTCACAGTCACTTTCTCAAAAGCCGAAAAGTAAACGGCGTTTTTAGCACTCGGCCAATATTCTCTCATCGTCCTGTAATGCGAACATTTTATATACCAACGGAGCTGATGGTACAATAAGGTTGGCCAGTTATTTTATATTTTTTTAATGAGTGAACGTAGGAACATCAAGTTTGAAGTTTAATTTGGTCTTTGCCATCCGGTCAGGCGTGGGCCTAATGACACTTCTTGAAATGCGCATAAACTATTGTTATACGGTATTGTTGTGCACTATAATAAAGCACGAATTAATAGGCAGTTGCTACGACAATTACCGTAGGATCAACGAGAGAAGTTTGCGGTACCACCGCTAATTTTTCAGCGACAAACGAAAATAATAAATTTTTGATGCAACTCTTGATGGCAATATTTTGTTCCATAATTTTATTTTGTTTCTAGAATTCAACACTGTAGGAGAAAACTACCTTATAAAATTCGAATGATAGATAATGTCAGTTACCTAACACTACATTTGGATATAGTGATGCAATTCTAATGGGTAATTTAATAAGATGATATATTTGTATCCCTTCTGCTTTTTATATTAAAATCAATAATTAATTAGCCCTTATTTCAGAATATCTTCTTTTTGGCTTCTTTTTTTTCAGACCATATTTGTCCACTTTTAGACATAGCTCTCTTCCATATATTTCCACTCTCCCTTGTTTTTTGCTCTCCTCGTCCATTACCTGCCAGCTATAGTTCAGATATCATCGGCACATCTTTTCTGTGGTTATCCCATTCTTCTTTTCGTTACTCTTTGTCTTAACTCCGTTAGTTTGGATTAATTTATTTTATCTATAATCAGCTCTTCTTGCTCAGCACCACTTTCTTCATCCTTCTTTGTTCTTCTCCTGATCTCAGCATTACTTATTCTAGCTCTCAGTGGGATACCGAGCATAGGTCGTTCCATCAATTTTTGCGTCGTTTTAAGTTCTTTTCATGACAGTGGCACACACACTAGAGGGAGATCCTATGGCACTCGAAGAGCGGAGTGTGTACGAGGATGTTGATTGACACGGTCCATGAATGTAGGTTGTAATTTGGGGAAAATAAATGTCTGGGAGTGAGTTCAACAGTGGTGGAGTGAGCCAGACACAAGACACAAGTTCTTGTAAATTGCGAGTGCGCTCTTGCCGTCCGTCGTGACTGTCTGACTTGCGTTGCTGGGGCGGGATAATGTGGGCCAAATCCTGGGAACATCTGCCGTGAAAATATCTGTAAAACAGGGAGATATCGGCCACATGTCTGCGGTGTCCCAGACTTCCCACATCCCGGGTCAATTCAGAGTCGTCAACGAGACGCACAGCTCAGTTCTAAATTAAATTCAGCAGCTTTAAGTGCGGCACCCCAAATATGTAAGCAATATTCTAAGCACGGTTTAATTTGCGCTTTGTAGAGCAAGAGCAGCTGCTGCGGTGTAAAGAGCTTTTTGTTGCGAAATAGCGCACCAAGCTTCTGCAAGGCTGATTTTGCGATATTAGCAACATGGTCATGACAGGATATATTGTTGTTAACCGAGACACTCAGTAGTCCCATTGACGAGAATGAAGGAATGGTCGACCCTGCCATAATAACCACAGGGCCCGCCGTATTGGCTTTCTTGGTAAACGTGGCTGCTTGAGTTTTTGCTGCATTGAACAAGACCAAATTTCTTTCGCCTCAAGTTCCAACTTTCTCGAGATCTTGATTAACTATTCTAATCTCCTCTTGTCTGCGGTGATAAGTCTCAGTCGCTGGTAAAGGGTTTTCTGATCTAAATTGAGACACAAGGGTACTGTCATCTGCAAAATTGTAAACAGAATTATTTCTTTCGGTCAGCAGGTCATTAATATACATGAGGAATAGAGTTGGTGAAAGTATTCCGCCCTGAGACATGCCATTAATGTTGAATGTGTTTGAGATGTGTCCATCAACTGCAACGTGCAGAGATCTGTTATTAAGGAAACTGGCAATCCAGCTGCAGAGAGAGGCTGGCAGTCCGAAGGATGGCGGTGTGTTGAGCAATCCGTCATGCCAAACTCTGTCGAATGCCTTCGAAATATCCAACGCAATCGCTCCAGATTTCCCGTAGCTCTCAGTTGTTTTACTCCACATATGAGTGACAAGCTAATATATCTCATGTCGATCTCTCTTTGCGAAAGCCGTATTGGTTATCGCTAATTATTCTGTTGGTCCCGAGGTACCTTTTATTTTTGCATTGCAAGATTTGGATTTTAGATTTAAGGATATTGTGCGATTTTTAGATATATAACTCAGCTTGCCAAAAACTTCTGCGAGCTGATCTTCTTTGCCTAATTAAATTATATGTCTCAGTAGTTCCGATAGTATAGTGTAGTATTATATCTACTTTTGTATCTATCCCACTAAATGCTATTCTGAAGCTGGCTTGTCCCACCATGTTGATTGAAATCCAGCTTTGTTTTCAATCTACTAGCCATCACTTTCGTGTAGAGCTTACGAAGATGTTTTAGAAGATATATAGGTCTATAAGTCTCTAAATTGGTCTTATCGCCTTCTTTAATGAGAAAAATAACTTTAGAGGTGTAGGTATCATTCCGTAGGCATATTTCCTATGTGAAGCATTTATTCAATAATAGTTCGATTGCGTCTTCTAGAGATTTTCAATAAGCTTTAGTATTTCTGCTGTGATTTAATCTTCTCCCGGACATTTCTTTTTCTTCAGTGTCTTTTTTGTGTTGTTCTATTATATTTTCTTAATTTAAAATTCTAATGGATAATTTAGTAAGATGATACCTTCTACTTTTAATATCTACATAAATATCTAATTAGCCATTGTTTCAGAATATCTTCTTCTTTCTCAGCCCATATATGTCCTCCCCTAGATGTTGGTCTGTTCCATTTTTTTCTCCTATACCTTGTTTTTGCTGGCCTCATCAACTGCCTGCCAGCTGCGGTTCCTATGTTATCAACTAGTATTTTTGGTGGTTATCGCCATCTTCTTTTCGCCCTACCCAACTCCACTTTCTTTATCCTTCTTTGTTCTTCTCCTACTCTCATCATTCCTTGTTCTATCTCTCAGTGGGATACCGAGTACAGTTCATTCCATCGATTTTTACGTCGGCGTCGCCTTAAGTTTATTATATTAGCATTTGTCCTTGCTAGTGATATGATAAGGTTTCTAGGTATTAATTGACAGGATACATGTGTTGTATACTTTGCATTTTAGGTTTATAGATGTTCGATTTTTAAATCTTTACAAAAAGCTGTCCACAAGAGTCGGATATGCCCCAGTAGTCCCAGTAGTATTGCAACCATGTATTCTATGCACTTCTCTGTTAAAATTCGGATGGATGTATTCATGGCAGTAAATCCTGTTCTGAAGCTGGCTTGTCCCACATGTTGGCATAAATCCAGCTTTGTTTCCAATCTGTTAGTTATCTCTTTCGTGTAGAGTTTATGAAAATGGGTTAAAATAAATTTAGGACTATAATTCTCTAAGTTGGTCATACCACCTTTTTTAATGAGAATATTAACCTCAGAGTTGTACCATTCCTTGGGCATTTTTCCAAAGTGAATGTATTTATTTAATAATAGTTCATTTGCGTCTTCTAGAGATTTTCCTCAGATCTTTAGCATTTTTGTGGTGGTTTAATATTCTCCCGGACATTCGTTATTCTTCATCTAATTTGACGCTATTCTGATTTCGTCTTCGGTTATATATATTAGTTATTCTGACTAGCATTATGAATGTGTTCCCTGTTATAAGTTTGTTTTATTGCAGTGGAGTGCAGATTTGCGTAAAATGCTTCAACGTTTTTTTTGTTTTTTTTTTCTATAATTTTTTTATTTTCCCGTTGATAAATTAGCGTAATACTTTCATTTTGCAAGTTTGCCTCACGATTTCCTCGATGATCTTAGTATTTAGGTTTCTTACATCTTTGCGTATTTCTTCCTTGACGAGTTTGCTCAATTCTTTAACGATTTCCGATGTTTTGCCTTCTCTTGTTTTTCTCTCAGTAATCATATTAATGGTGTTGGCAAAAAGCTTCGACTCACTCTAATTTCGTAGGCGGGATCATGTCTTTTTAGCTGATGTTTTTACGCCTTTTCCAATTTTTTCGGCGATTCTATCTGTATCCATTTGGTGTCGTGTTTCCATTGTTGTTAATTTTCTCTCTGCCTTAAATTAATGAATGCATGAATGATCTAGAGGGGTATTAATGCACTGCAACCTGTACAGATCTATTGTGTCCTCCTTCTATGGTGCTTCCGTTGATGTGATTCTCAATCAAAGTACCTGATCCAGCTTCAGTGCTTTGATAAAAGCAAGTATTCTATGGATGAAAGTTCCTCCTATTCGACGATGCAGCACCCGAAGCAAGCCATTCGCATGTTCGCGATCGCCTCGCACTCCGTGAGAAAGTGTTCCGGGGTTTCCTTCTCCTCCTCACAGAACCGGCAACTGTCCTTGTTTTCAATTTATATTCTCTCCAAGTACCTTCTGGACCGGCAGTGACCCGTAAGAAAGCCGGTGAGAATACGGAGATTGTTCTTACTCAGTGTTATAAGGTGGATCAGAAGGCACTAGAAACATCTGACTGCCTTAACCCTGGAAGGCGTTCTCATAGACTGATGCATTTGGTTCGCTCTTCTTTCCTGAATTCTTCCTTGTGGGTGTGCGACCCTATGCCACAGAAAGGTTGCGGTCCAAAAACCGGAGTTTGTGTTCCTACTACTTTTAGCCTATCTAGGAAATCCCTTACTATTCTGGAGCTGATTGTTGTTGAGCTCAGCACTTTGATGGCTGCTTGACTGTCTGAGAAGATCACAATCTCTTTCTTCCTATAGTTTCTATCGAGGTTGAACTGCTCATATCTTCGTATGACGTTAATTTCCACTTGGAATATGTCCGTGTGTTTTCGCATTGCTTCGGAGAATTAGGTTTCTGGCCCAAATACTCCGGCTCCAGTCCCCTGTTCGGTTCTTGCCTCATTTGTATACCATTTTATAGCACTTTGCTGAGAAGTGAGAATGCAAGTGGTGTTATTTTTCCATTCTTCTTGTCACGACCGTAAAGTATTTTTCAAAATTGTATCTTTTGACTATGTCATCCCTGGGGAGCTCAAGAAGTGGTATATGCTTTGTCAGGCATGTCAATTCACTCTTTCTAAGCCATCCTCCCTCGCCCGCTCCACCTCTTGTGATTCTATTCATTGCTTATCGAGCTGCTCCCTCTACAACAATGTGTAGCGGTGCGAGGCCCACAATTATCTCGATTGCTCATGTTGGACAAGTTTTAATTGCGCCTGTTATGCTTATGCACGTCAGGCGTGGTACTTTGTTGAGAGCTGATTTTATGCTCTGTTTTTCCGTTTCTTTGAACCAGACGATCGACCCGTAAAGTAGAGTGGGTCTTACTTACGTTGTGTACATCCATCGCAGGATTTATGGTTCACATCACCAGGTTTTTCCTGCAAGTTTTCGGTGCACTATGAGGGCAATCGTAGCCATATTTACAACTCCTTCAACGAGTTTATTCCATTTGAGTTTTCACTCCAGCTTTTTGACTTCCGACACCAATGTAGTATTCGGATAGCTTTCATTCTAGGGAGTTTTCTCTTCCTAGAGTTGCCTCCAATTGGGAACCGTTCGGTCAATACCCACTATTCATTTTATACTAAATGTTTGTGGGAACATATAGGGGGGACAAATAATACTTCGTTTACTTTATTTCTAAAAAGAAACCAATAATAATAGAATCATATTTTGCCCTTTAAATGATGCCCTAATGAGCGAAATTATTTATTAGCTATATATCTCAATTTATAGAAACTTTTTCTTACTTTCCTTAAACCAATTATTTAAGGGAACATCAACAGATAATTAATTTATGGGAATAACGTTAAAAATCGTCGCAACTATTCCCTATCCGTTATGATATACATGAATTAATATGCATAAAGGCGAAAAGCCAGAATTAATAGTTCTCAGACTAGACAGTTGTTCGTATTGAGATGAACCGATCATTTGTCAACGCCAATCTTCATTTCTTCTAAGCTATTTTTAGGTTAGGTTGGGTCGTGGGTTGAATGGTTCTGGTATCATTCGACTTACATAAGTATAATCCAATTTAACTACTAGGGCTCGGCCTATTACCATTTTTCGGTTATATTTTACTGTTCATAATCCGATTTAAATATGACCAGGTGTGTCCCTTTACATGGAAATGGAAAATTTTGCACCCGCACTGGCATTCAAACCAGAAACCATCACAACGATTACCAACGGTATGTCATTTATGACGTTGTCCTTGATATTTTTTCTATTCCTGGATGTAATTTGTGCCGTTTTAATTACATGATTTTTGAATTATTTTATTTTTTGAATACCAGAGAACGTCCATTAAGTATGCAGTTTGGGTTAGTTGGGGATACATACTAGATTAGTTCAGCCCGTAGCAGCGTTGCCAAAGGCTACAAGGCGGCGAACATAAGCGATATTTTTAAATTTAACACCAAACTTTTTTAATGCAAATTTGTGGTTTTTGATACGGTTTCCTTCGACTAGAATGTTCACTTAAATAAAATTAATTTTCACTTAAATAAAGTTGGATCAGACGTACGAGACTTAGACGTGTGCATCGATACAGAAATTGAACTTTTTCCCTAAAGCGGCTCGAAGTATTAAAAATGATCAAGATACTTTTTTGTGTATTTTTATTTGTTATAATCGCTGCGATTACCAAGTTGAGAAAAAAATCAGTGGCGTATCATTTTACCTTGATAAAGCTGGAGAAAGATCTTAAAACTATTTAATATTTGAAAATATTAGCACCTGGCTATATATGAAGTTTAAATGAAATAGCTCCTAGTATTGTGGAAAAAAATCGTAAATATTTTGTCACTCTTAAGTATGTAGATCCGACCAGCCTGTTGAAACAGCGTTGCCAAGGGCTACAAGGCAGCTTGGTGTAACAAAATGATATATTTTTAAATCTACATACCCGACTATCAAAAACCGATTTTTTTTTTTAGTGGAAGTTTGGGCTTTTTTGTTACGGTTTGTTTAGTCTACAATCATGGGCGTAGACAGGATTTTTTCTCAGGGGTGGGCGAACCGTATACAAGGCCGAAGTGGTACAAGTGGGCGGAGGCTAGGCGGAAAATTTTGGGGATGCCACGCCCAACTTTTACCAGAAAGCCGTTAAAATCGATAAAAAAACAAGGATTCGGCACCCTTTTGAATGGCATGGCATGAATTATATGTTGAAAAATAAGTCGGTTAAATTCCCAGGAGGGGGGGGGGGCTGTCTACGCCCATATGTCTACGATTTTCACTTAAATAAAATTTAATCAGACACATGCCTAAATACAGTATTTCAATACTATGATAATGTCTACTGTCTACTAACAACGACTTTTCGGCAGTGACTAAGTTCGATAATTTATTGTCTGAGAAAGTATTTGAACTTTTGAGTTCCCGCCTTTAAAAAGCAAATTAATTTTATGTCAAGTCATTCCAAAATGGGGGTTTTTCAAACTGTCTTAAGAAGACGGCAATAATTATTCTTTTGCATTAGTGATGAGCAAATGCAAGACCAAGACCAAGACCGGGTTAGTATTGGTCTTGGTCTTGCATATATGGTCTTGGTCTTGGTCTTGCAGTCTAATAAGTGGTCTTGCTCTTGGTCTTGCAGGGTCCAGTCTTGGTCTTGGTCTTGGTCTTGCTGCCAGACTCTTGCAAGTCTTGCACTTTTTTGGTAGATTTTTACTGGAGACGATTTACAAAGAAAATTATAAAAGTTTTTCAAGCCCTTTAAAATAAATAAAGGTTTAAAGAAAGGGATAGTATTTGCCAGTATGAAATTTTTGGTTTTTCAATATTAAGTTCCACAACGACAAATTTTAGCTAGTAAATCAGGTAATTTTTTTAAGTAGAAATACTCAAAAAACATTTCGAGTTAAGGAATCACTTGTTGAAGTTTGTCCCTGTAATATTGAAACATCCTGTGTATTTACAGTTATAAATTGCGGCGTTAACACAAGAACTATTTTATTTAAACGTGCATTTAATTTTTTAATACATGGTTGCCCATAATTGAGTTAAAATGTAAGTATCTATATCTCTTGATAATCTGATGCAGTTATTCTGACAATTTTTTTATAGAATATTTTCCAATAATAAAATTTCATAAGTTTGAAAATATATATAAATGAGACACTGGATTTTACGTCCTTCTATAAAAATCGATTCTAAGTAGGCCCGTTAGCTGGGCTTTGAAATAAACCAAAATTATTATTGCTCAATGAAGAACTGCACATCAGTTTTATGCATTTCTGAGCAAATGATAAATTCGCTAACAATTTTACCTACTCGAGTGTGGTAAAGTGTACTTTTCTTCACTCATTATAGGATTAGTAACTTGAAAACTATAAGTGCTAGAAAATAGGTTTAATGGAAAAAGTTGTATGCTATTTAATTTCTAGTTCAATGCTGCTTTAATAAGTATTCCATATTTTTTTGTTGTCGGGATATTTTCAAAAAAGTAAAGATGGTGACCAAAATGTATAATTAATGTGGTGTTTGTAGGATTATTGGTCGGGTATCAAGAAAACCAATTACTATTTGTTGCCAACGCCAACGTTTCGAATCATATTAACTCGCCATCGGGGCTCTGTTAAGAGGAGAAAGCTACTTTTAGAATATATAGTTCAATCTTACATTTTGATAAAAAAAACTAAACAAGAACCTTAAGCCCAAAAACAAAACGTTTCTTAAGTACTACCTTTAATAAATTAATTAATAAAATACAATACAACACACAAAACAAAAAAAAACGAGTTAACGAAATGAAACAACAGAAACGGTTTCTAATGATAAAATATGTAATGTATCTGTATGTCATAGAAATCAGTATTTTTTGTTAAAAGAAAAACAAAAATTTATGAAACTTACCAAAATAATTGTGTTTTTCTCTCCCACACTTAACATTCATATCTCATAACAGGATTAAAATAGATAATACTGCGGATTACAATAAACATTATACAAGCAACAAAAAACAATTAAAAAACAACAACCAAATTACACAGCGTAATACAAAAACATATAGTAGGTACAAACAAAAATTTAAAAATTACATTGTTTTTAAAAATACAATTTTTTGGCTTTTTGAACACATGTCGAAAATTAAAAAGATAAATAAAATGCATTATTATGAATCATAAGTTTCTTAAGATTAATTCATTCAGAATTGAACTAGCAATTAAATAAGGTTTTCCATTTAATCAATTTTTTATCTCTTATAGTTTTCAAGATCCTCAAAGACATTGCTATCTTTTTCGGACATACCTTATGTGATGAACCCAGGATGATGCTTCAATTTATCACTTTATAACATCAGAATATGCGTATTATTATACCCTCCAAAGGGCTTACTGGCCAAAAACATATAAAAAAAATAGGTCACTATCTCCCAGTCTATATGTAAGAACGCTTGGAAAAATGTATAGACATTTGTGTAATTTGTTTAAAATCCAAATTATATTTTTGTAATTATGAATATAATTTTCTTTAAAAATGTTACTGCTATTTTTGCTTACATACAATGCGGCGTGTCAAATAGTGAATACGTTCTAACTTTCCCTGCATGCATCTCACAAACAAAATGATTTTTTACAAACGTTTATAGGAATTTTTTCCTCCATATTTCGACCCAACAATTTCGATCCCAGAATTAAGGGCAATATGTTAAAAAATTTAAAATTGAGAAAAAAAAACGCAAGACCGCAAGACTCTTGCATGCTAGGTCTTGGTCTTGCGTAAGTCTTGCAATAATAGGTCTTGGTCTTGCATAAGTCTTGCACTGCTCGGTCTTGGTCTTGGTCTTGCAGACCTGGAGCTGGTCTTCGTCTTGGTCTTGGTCTTGCTTTCTCTGCAAGACCAAGACCAAGACCGCAAGACCAAGACTAGTCTCGCTCATCACTATTTTGCATAAAGGAGGAGATAAAGATCAAGCCTCTTACTATCATCCAATTGCAGTCCTTTCCATATTATCAAAGATCATTGAAAGATTGGTTTAAAAAAAGGCTTCTATCTTTTCTCTCTGAGTATGAAATTCTTACTACCCATCAATTTGGATTTTTAAGTAACAAATGCACAAATGATGCTATGTTTTTCGTCTTTAATTATGTATACTCCAACCTGAACAACCATCACTCTACAGCAACAATTTACTTTGATTTCTCTAAAGCTTTCGATTGTGTAAATCATAATATCTAGATTAACAAATTGCAGTACTACGAATTCAGAGGAGTGCCTGTCGAATGGTTTAAGTCGTATCTTGACAACAGAAGTCAGCTTGTGAAGGTTGATACGTCGATGTCTTCTTGCAAGCCAATAAATTGTGGAGTACCCCAGGATTCAGTACTAGGCTCCATTTTATTTCTGCTGTTTATCAACGGCATTGCTTGCCTGGACATTAGCGGCAAATTCTGTTTTTTTTACGGATGATACTAGTTTCACTTGGAGCAACCCGAATATTACGGCGCTTCACAGAACTGTATATCTAGTGACTTAATCACCATTAAATCATTGTGCTATTCTAATCTCCTGTGCCTCAGCATTTCTAAAACTAAAGTTTTGTCATATAAAAGTACGCTGCATTCTTTTGTACTTGATAATACCACTATTGACGTCATTGAATCTGAGAAATTCTTGGGGCTTGTTGTGGACAACCATTTAAAGTGGGACTTGCACATCGATGCCTTTCAAAAAAATTAAGTTCTGCCTGTTTTGCGCTAAGAACGGTTTCCAGGGAGGTTAACTGCTAGAACAGTCTATTATGCCCTTTTCCAGTCGCATCTCTGATACGCCCTTTCATTCTGGGGTACGTGTTGTGCGACTCAATTTGAGCATATTTTCAAACTACAAAAGAGAGGTGTTCGATACTCATTGAGACTAGATAGTAGAACTCACTGCCAGGATTTCTTTAAAAGATTTAAAATATTAACTCTTCCTTCCGTATTAATATTTGAATCCGTTTGCTTAATCCGCAAGTAGGTATCTGCTAATCCAGAAAGGCCATCTCACAACTATCCACTTAGGAATACGGAGCATCATCTTTATCTGCCAACCCCACGCTCAGAGTTAGTTAAAAGCTCTATACTGTACAATGCAAAAAAATGCACAATTATCTGCCATTTAAAATGAAGTCAATAACATCTTTTCCCGCATTTCGCAGAGCTTTGAGATCATATTTACTGGAGAGAGCCTTATACGCAGCAAACGACTTTTTTAATAATACTTAATTTTGAGCATCTTCCACACTGGTTTAATGTTTGGTGTTTAGTGTTTAGTATTTGATGTTTAAATGGTTAAATATTTTGTTATTTAATATCTTATATAATATTTTGATCACGTGCAATTTACACAATTGTATAAAGTTTTGTATAGTTTGGTTTTTCTTTTCATTGTAGGTTTCTATCTGTGTTTTTATATGTTTTGTATGTTTTATACTCTAGTTCTAGCTTTGCCTACAAATTGTGAAATGTTTTGACAATAAAGCCTCTTATTATTATTATTATCAACTTTTTCCCTAAAAGAGTTTTTCGTATTAAAAATTACCAAAAAAAAAAACAAGTTGAGAAAAAGCAGTGGCATTTCATTTTACCTTGAAGATGCTTGAGAAGATTTGGAACCTATTTAACACTTGGAAAAATTATTCCCTGAATATTTATGAAAGTGTATGGAATTTTAATGAAATAGCTCCTACTATTTTACCGGAATAAAAAATTGTTTTATTTTTTTACATTTTGACACCCTGTATCGAAAAAACGAAGCCGTTGTTGGCCTTGTGTTCATAAGATTTTTTGTCTTAAAACCGATCAAAGATTTAGTCCTTAAAGTTTGACTACACATTTACTGAACGTCCTAGATCAGCCTGTAGCAACGTTGCCAAAATCTACTACGCGGCTTGGTGTAAAAAAAGCGGCTTAGTTTAAAATAAGCGATTTATTTTCAAATTTATACACCTGACTATTAAGGACCGAACGAACTTTATGAATGAAAGTTTAAAAATTTTTATTTCCGTTCGGTTACTCCAGGATGTTCACTTAAATATAGATTACATTTTATCAAACTCATTTATCATGACAAAAATTTGACTTTTTCTCGAAAGCAGTTCGTCGTACAAAAAAATTATCAAGAAACATTTTTGTTAATCGTTGAAAACACCAAGTTGTGAAAAAAATCAGTGGCGTTTCATTTTACCGCAAAGAAGCTTGAGAAAGATATAGAAATATTACTTCCTAAATATCTATGAGAAAGTGTGAAGTTTTAATGAAACAGCTTCTACTTTTCTGGGAAAGCAAAAAAACGCCCATTTTTAAAACATTTTGAGACCCTGTATTGAAAAAATGAAGCCGTTGTTCAGTCCTTAAATTTTGACTTCATATTTACTGAATGTCCCAGATCAGCCTGTAGCAACGTTGCCAAAGACTACAAGGCGGCTTGCTGTAACCAATGCGACATATTTTTAAACTTTTAAGACCCGAGCTTTTTGGATTAAGATTTAGGCTTTCTTCTTACAGTTTTGTTAATCCAGGGAATTAATTTTCATTTAAATAAAATTTAATCAAACGCATTCATCACAACAGAAATTAAAATTTTTGTCGAAAACGGTTCGTCGTATAAAAATTATAAATTTTTGTTTACAGCCAAAAATACGGAGTTTAGAAAGAAATCAGTGGCGTCTCATTTTATCTTGAGGAACTTTGAGATAGATTTATAAATATTAGCTCCTGAATATTTATAAGAAAGTATGAAGTTTTAATGAAATAGCTTCTACTATTATTCCTCTTGAATTGGAATTTAGGCTTTTTTCTTACAGTTTGGTTAATCCAGGGAATTAATTTTCATTTAAATAAAATTTAATCAAATGCATTCATCACAACAGAAATTAAAATTTCTACGGTTCGTCGTAAAAAAAATTATCAATTTTTGTTAATCGCTAAAAATACGGAGTTTAGAAAGAATCAGTTGAGATAGATTTAGAAATATTAGTTCCAAAATATTTATGAAAAAGTACGAAGTTTTAATGAAATAGCTCCTCTTATTCTGAAAAAAAAAAACAAAAAAAAATCGTACATTTTAAACATGTTGACACTCTGTATCGAAAAAACGAAGCCTATGTTGGTCTTACGTTCATAAGCGCTTTTTATCTTAAAATCGATCAAGCATTCATTCCTTAAAGTTTGACTACATATTTACTAAACGTCCATGGTCAGTCAAGTCTTTAGCAACATTGCCAAAATCTATAAGGCGGCTTGGTGTAACTGAACCGATATATTTGCAAATTGAAAACAGAAATTTTTGAATGAAAGTTTGAGCTTGTGTCCTTACGGTTTAGTTAGTCTAAATCAAATTGAATCATACGCATGCATGACAACAGAAATTAAAATTTTTCTCGAAAGCGGTTCACAATGTAAAAAACTGTCAAGGGACATTTTTGTTAATCGCTGAAAATACCAAGTTGAAAAAAAAAATCAGTGGCGTATCATCTTACCTTCAAGAAACTGAGGAAAGATTTCGAAACATTGGCTCCTAAATATTTATGAGAAAGTATGAAGTTTTAAATTAGAATTTTTAATTAAATCCCCTACTATTATGGAAAAGCAAAAAAATCGGAAATGTTTGAATCATCCTCAAAATGTTTCGAAAAAACGAAGCCGTTGTCGACCTACGTTTACAACAGCTTTTTGTCTTAAATCCGATGAACATTCATCATTAAAGTTTGACTGCATATTTACTTAACGTCCTAGATCAGTCTATACCGACGTTACCAAACACTTCAACGCGGCTTGGTGTAACAAAAGTGATATATTTTCAAATTTGTACACCTGACTATTAAAGACGCACTTTTTGAGTGAATGTTTAGGATTTTTTGTTACGGTTTGGTCAGTCCAGAATTTTCAATTCAATAAAATTGATTTTTATTTAAATAAAATTGGATCAAACGCATGCATCACAACATAAATAAAATTTAAGAGCTTTTTGTCTTAAAACCGATCGAACATTCAGTATTTAAAGTTTGACTACATATTTACTGAACGTCCTAGATCAGCCTATAGCAACGTTGCCAAAGACTACAAGCAGGCATGGTTTAACAAATGCGATATATTTTCCAATTTATATATCTGGTTATTAAAAACCGAACTTGTTGAATCAAAATTATCGTTTTTTCTTGCTGTTTGGTTAGTCCAGGATTTCATCACTTAAATAAAATTGATTTTTATTTAAATAAAATTGGATCAAGTGCATGCGTCACAACAGAATTTCAACTTTTTCTCGAAAGTCGTTCGTCGTATAAAAAAAATATCAACAGAAATTTCTGTTAGTCGCTAAAAATACCAAGTTGAGAAAAAAAAATCAGTAGCGTATCATTCTACCTTGAAGGAACTTGAGAAAGATTTAGAAATATTAGCTCCCAAATATTTATGAGAAAGTATGAAGTTTTAATGAGATAGCTCGTACTATTCTGGAAAACCAAATTTAAAACATTTTGACCATTTTGACACCCTGTATCGAAAAAACGAAGCCGTTGTTAACCTACGTTTATAAGAGCTTTTTGTCTTAAAACCAATGGAACATTCAGTCCTATGACTAGATATTTACTGAACGTCTTAGATCAGCCTGTAGCAATGTTGCCAAAGATACACGGCTGCTTTTTGTAAGAAAGGTGATATTATCTCATATTTTTATACCTGACTATTAAAAACCAAACTTTTTGAAAATTATTTTGAGCTGTTTTCTAACGGATGGTTAGTCTAGGATTTTCACTTAAATATAGTTGATTTTCAGTTAAATAAAATTGGATCAAACGCATGCGTCGCAACAAAAATTAAACTTTTTCTCGAGAGCAGTTTGTCGTATAAAAAATTATCAAGAGACATTTTTGATAATCGCTGAAATACCAAGCTGAATAAAAATCACTGGCGTATCATTTTACCTTAATTAAGCTAGATAAAATTTTGAAATATTAACTGCTAAATACTTATAAGAAAGTATGAAATTTGAGTGAAATGGCTCCTTCTATTCTACATTGACCTACATTTATAAGAGTTTTTTGTCTTAAAATCATCGAACATTCGGGCCCTTAAAGTTTGACTACATATTATTTACTGAACTTCCTCGATAAGCCCATAGCATCGTTGCCAAAGAAATACAAGGCGGCTTGGTATAACAAATGCGATATATCTTTAGATTTTTATACCTAGCTATTAAAAACCCGAACTTTCTGATTGGAAGTTATGACTTTTTTCTTACGGTTTGGTTAGTCTAGGACTAGGAGTTTCGCTTAAATGAAATATATATTTATTTAAATAAAATTGGATCAAACGCATGCATCACAACAGAAATTAAACTTTTTCTGAGAGGTTCGTCGCATAAAAAAATTATCAATTTCTGTAATTCCCTAAAAATACCAATTTGTGAAAAGGATCAGTGGCATATCATTTTATCTTGAAGCTTGAGAAAGATTTAGAAATATTGACTCTTAAATATTAATGAGAAAATATGAAATTTTACTCAAAATTGCCCTACTGTTCCGAAAAAACAAAAAAAATCGCACACTTAGCTTAGCAAAACATTTTGACACCCTGTATCGAAAAAACGGAGCTGTTGTTGGCCTACGTTTAAGAAAGCTATCTGTCTTAAAACGGACCAAACATTCAGCCCTTACATATTTACTAGATCAGCCTGTAGCAATGTTGCCAAAAGTTACAAGGCGACTTAGTGTAACAAAAGCTATATATTGTTACGTTTTTCCCGTGGGTTCTTAACAGAATTACAACTTTGCTATTTTCAACTAATACTCTCTTTATTCACTACCACTGTATACAATTTAACACTCTATACTACTCTTATAACTTTACCACTAATATCTATTCAACACTCAATAATTAACTGAACTGAACTGACTAACATTCGCCTTAGGTCTGCTTATATATAATCTCAAATCTATCACGAATATTCGGGAAGTATTCCGAGGCCACTCTACATGATCTCGACGAGGCCATCGAGATAATTCCAGTCCAGCGATCCTGAAACTTGATTATGTATGATTCATACGGACAGAGAAGCGAGGGGTACGGCGCGGCAGCTAGTTCTATAGGGTAGCACAAAAACGTTCGGATGGTTGTTAGTCGTGACATTGCCTCCCTCTTAAACCTGATCGTCCCAATCAGATACTGCATGTCCGTGGTATGCTTTCAGTCTGTCGAGGTGAACAACTTTCAGTTTGCTTCTGGGACTACGCTGAATTCTATACACAACGTCATTAATTCTTTTGATGACTGTATAGGGTCCTTCCCATACTGGCGTTATCTTGGGAGATCTTCCTTTCTTCCTTTGTGGATTATATATCCAGACTTTATCGTTCATCTGAAATCCCATATAATTAGCTTTGAGATCATATCGTGTCTTCATTCGGTCGCTGGCTTTCTCCGTGTTTTCTCTGACTAATTCATGGACGTATAGCAACTTTTCCTTAAGGGAGTCTGCGTAGACTTGAATTTACATATCCTGGTTGTCTGGCGTTCCGAATAATAGGTCACAGGGTAAACGAAGTTCTCTTCCAAATAAAACCATGGCTGGTGTTAGTCCTGTCGTGTCATGGACTGCTGATCTATAGGCCATTAAAAATAGTGGCATGTGTTGGTCCCAATCCTTTTGATGTTCATCTACGACCTTTGACAAATGTTCTTCAATGGTCTTGTTAAACCTCTCAACCATGCCGTCTGATTGTGGATGTAAGGCGGTAGTCCGTGTTTTATGGATGTTGAGTAAATCACAGACTTTCTGGAAAACCTTGGATTCGAAGTTGCGTCCTTGATCTGAGTGCAACTCTAACGGAACACCAAATCTGCTGAATAAGTTATTCACAAGGACCTCTGCTATGGTAACAGCTTCTTGATTGGGGACCGCAAATACTTCAGGCCATTTACTGAAGTAGTCAATTGCCACTAAAATGTACTTGTTACCATTATTTGTTTCTGGAAAAGGGCTAGCTACGTCAATGGCGATACGTTCAAACGGTAGGCCCACATTACACTGTTTCATTTTGCCCCTAGATCTTGTTTTGGGTCCTTGGCTTGCGGCACAGGTTGAGCACTGCCGACACCACGATTTCACATCTTGGCAGTAGTTGACCCAGTAAAATCTGTCGCGAATCTTGTCAATCGTTTTGTTCACTCCGAGATGAGCACCAGACTTTCCAGTATGAACTTCTTCCAGAACTTCCGATATCTTCCTCCTTGGTACCACTAACTGTGTCTTCACTACTTTTCCATCGGCGCTTTCCCAGGCTCATTTAAGAAGTCCATTTTCCACCACCAGGGAGTCCCACTGAGCCCACAGAGTTTTAAAAGCAAGTTCTTTAGTTGATATCTCGCTCCAGCTTGGTCTTGGTTGATGTTCTTCTTTAGCTCTTAGCAATAGTGCCATTTCACTATCTTCAAGCTGATCCTTTTTAAGTTGCTCTGTGGTCCACTGCTGATCAACCTCAAATTTCGTTTGCCTAATCCAAGTAATTCCTTCTTGTTGATCTATTCTTTGGCAATGCTTACAATTATCCTCGCATTGCCTTCTGGATAAAGCATCTGCATTATTATGCAATCTCCCTGCCCTGTGCTTAACCTTAAATTTATATTGTTGTAACTTTTCAAGCCATCTGGCTACCTGTCCTTCAGGCTGTTTCATATCCAAAAGCCATTTAAGTGCTGCATGATCAGTCCTTATCAGAAATTCTTGCCCGTACAGATATTGATGGAAATGCTCAACAGATCGTACTATTGCCAAAAGCTCTTTTCGAGTTACACAGTAGTTACGTTCAGGTTTCGAAAGTGTTCGACTGTAGTATTCGAAAACACGTTCTTCTCCTGCTTGTACTTGCGATAAAACTGCTCCGATGCCGGTGTTGCTGGCGTCTGTGTCCAATACAAATTTACCCTTTTGTTCCGGATATCCCAATATTGGACTGGAACATAGAGCCGCTTTTAATTTCCTGAACGCAGAATCACAGTTATGATCCCAGTTATAATTTGCTCGTTCTTCAGTGAGCTTATGTAAAGGTGCAGCTATATTTGCAAATCCTTCGACAAATCTTCTATAATAAGTACATAATCCAAGGAAGCTCCGCAGTTCGTGTTTGTCGCGAGGACGAGGCCAGTCTTTGATTGCTGTTATCTTTCGTTGATCAGTTTGGATTCCCTCTAATGACACGACGTGCCCGAGAAATTCAACTTTTTGTTGGAAGAGAAAACATTTCTTTGGATTCAGTAAGAGCTGAGCATTCTTGATCCTAGTAAAAACTTCATGCAGGTTTTGTAGGTGCTCTTCGAAAGTTTTTCCCATTACCATTATATCATCAAGATAGACCAGGCATGTCTTCCAAGTGAGGCCTCGTAGAACAACTTCCATAAGACGCTCAAAAGTAGCGGGGGCATTGCATAGTCCGAAGGTCATAACTTTAAACTGATATAAACCACTTCCGGTAGAGAAGGCAGTCTTTTCCTTATCCTGTTCGTCAATGCCTACTTGCCAGTATCCGCTCTTTAGATCGAGTGTTGAGAACCAATGAGAACCTGCTAGTGTTGTCAACGTGTCGTCAATTCTGGGAAGTGGATAGCTGTCCTTCTTGGTGACGTCATTGAGCCTTCTATAGTCCACGCAGAATCTGGTAGTCCCATCCTTCTTGGTGACTAAGACAACAGGAGATGACCATGGACTTGATGACTCTTCAATAATTCCATCTTCAAGCATTTTATCCACTAGTGTGGTAACCTCTTGCTGCTTCGTCACTGGTAACCTCCGAGGATGCTGCCGTATGGGGTGAGCACTCCCAGTGTCGATTTTATGTTTTATGATGTTCGTTCTTCCAGTATTGCCATTTTTCCTTTCAAAGGCTGTGCTCTGCTCTTTGATAAATTGTGTAGCTCTCTTCAGTTCTTCGGAAGACAGATGTTGACACGACTACTGGAAATGTTCTATGACTTCCTTAGGTGATGTTGAGGGTGTTACTTCTGACTGCGTTTCGCAACTGGTTACCCACTGCACCGGCTCGCAAGTGGCTATTACATCTCCTTTATTGATTTTGATGGAATTTGATGATATATTTGCTATCCTTATCGGTATTTCGCCGTCGGTTTTGACTAGTGCTTTGCCTACGAGGTGTTTGCAAGGCAAATCGTGGTGTTGGATAAGTCCGATGCAGCCTCCAAAATCCTTCTCCAATTTCCCAAAAATTATCTGCTCGGTATTTCCGCTTATTCTGACAGTACATGTCGCCACTACTTTAGTCGGTGTGCCATCGTCTGTTTTGTTAAGGATGAACTCTTCGGTGCCAAACTTCAGAAGATTAAGCTTGTTGTCAAAAGAGAATCCATGTTGACCGATAAGATCCAACCCCAAAGTAAATTGGACTTCGATGTCGGCGACTAACACTGTGTGGTGTAATTTAATTCGTCCCAGTTGAAGTTCGATATCCATTTCCCCAAGTACTTCAGCTGTCTCACCGGTAACTGTATGTAAAACTACATTCTTTGATATGGATAGAACTTCTACTCTATTTACTCTGTTGGACCTTATCAAAGATACCGCCGCACCAGTGTCAACAGTAATTGTTATGGCTCTTCCGTTGATCTTTCCTGTAATTGTTAGACTGTCGACGGCTTTTCCTAGGCTTTTTATGGAGACGATCCTGGGGGCTTTATCTTCTTTAGCCAACACCCGCCCCGCAATGTTGACTAATTGAAGTTTTCCTGATTTGACTTGGGAGCCCTAGCGTCTCTGGATGGAGATCTAGACCGTAGTTGTACTCGGCAGTCTCTTTTGAAATGCCCAGTCCTGCCACATCTATAGCACTGATTTGATGTATTTCGGTTATGTGGCCTATCTTCCATTGGCTCCCGGAATCTCGCCGTGGCCTGAAGAACTTCCGTTAATTTCTTCAAAATTTCACCCATCTCATTTAATTCACAGCTGTTTGTCGGCTTTTCTTCCTGGATGGTTACGGCCCTGATTTTTGGCTTGGAGATGTTACAGGCCGCCTCGATTTCTAGCGCTCGACCCAAAGCTTCACTGCTGTTATCAAATTTGGCTAGGCGTCGCATTTTCTGAGTTTCTGGATCTCTGATACCATCCACGAAATACTGGGCAGCAAGTTCCTCTTGAAATTCCTCTGTCGCTCCCGGGTAGGCCAATTGAATGAGACGTCTAATGTCTGCCTCAAATTCTTGCAGGTTTTCACCAGGCTTCTGATGCCGTGACTTTACTTGTGCCTGATACAGTTGTCTTCGGTGTTGGTCCCCAAATCGTCTCTCCAGGACAGCTGCAAGTATGTCATATTTCCCTTGTTGGCTGATGGGAATGGTCTGCAGTAGTTCCAGGGCAGATCCACGAAGCGCTACCACTAATGATATAGCCATTTCTTCATTATTCCAACCGTTGGCAACAGCAACGGCTTCAAATTGTCTTTTGTACATTGTCCAGGATGTTTGACCGTCGTACGTTGGAGGTTTGATGTTTTGTCCTGAGGCGAATGCCCTCTCGGTGCGTGCTTGGTGTTTTAGTCTGGTAAATTCTGCTTGTAGATTCTTCACTTCTTTCTGTACGTCTCCTACTTCTTCTTGTACATTTCCAACTTGTTTTTGAATATTGTTTACTTCTTTCTCAAATTTCTCATTTTGTCCGTCCAATATTTTCTGTAATTTTCCTTGCTCGCCAACAATTACATCCAGCATCCATTTCTGAAGCTGGTCCTGCCCTGCTTGTCTTTTCTCTTCCTGATCTTGTAAAATTTTCTGAAGCCGGTCCTGTTCTGCTTGTCTTTTATCTTCCTGGTCTTGCAAAATTTTCTGAAGCCGGTCCTGTTCTGCTTGCCTTTTATCTTCTTGATCTTGAAAAATTTTCTGCAGCCGGTCCTGTTCTGCTTGCCTTTTACGTTCATCCTCTTCCCGATCCGCTTGCTTTTTATCTTCTTGATCTTGAAACATTTTCTGAAGCCGGTTCTGTTTTGCTTGCCTTTTACGTTCATCCTCTTCCCGATCCGCTTGCCTTCTACGTTCCTCCTCCTCCCGATCCGCTCGCCTCTCAGCATTTAAATTATCCATGAAATCGGTCAACATTTTATTTATTTGCTCCATTTCTGCTGTTTGTTGCCTTGTATTGACCATAGAATGTTATAAAACTTTACCAGAATCCAGCAATCAAACGGTCTCGTTGACGTACTTGTACTTCTTCTTTGAAAAATACTTCGCAAGTCCGGTCCCTTCACAATCCGACTTCTGAGACCAATTGTTACGTTTTTCCCGTGGGTTCTTAACAGAATTACAACTTTGCTATTTTCAACTAATACTCTCTTTATTCACTACCACTGTATACAATTTAACACTCTATACTACTCTTGTAACTTTACCACTAATATCTATTCAACACTCAATAATTAACTGAACTGAACTGACTAACATTCGCCTTAGGTCTGCTTATATATAATCTCAAATCTATCACGAATATTCGGGAAGTATTCCGAGGCCACTCTATATGATCTCGACGAAGCCATCGAGATAATTCCAGTCCAGCGATCCTGAAACTTCGCGGCCGGCCGGGCGATGATTCATACGGACAGAGAAGCGAGGGGCACGGCGCGGCGGCTAGTTCTATAGGGTAGCACAAAAACGTTCGGATGGTTGTTAGTCGTGACAATATTTTCAAATTTATATACCTGACTATTAAAACCGAACTTTTGAACTAAAGTTTAGGCTTTTTCCATACGGTTTGGTTAGTCCAGGATTCTCATTAAAATAAAATTGATTTTTATTTAAATAAAATTGGATCAAACGCATGCATCACAACAGAAGTTAAACTTTTTCTCGAAAACGGTTCGTCGTACAAAAAAATATCAAGACATGTTTTTATTAATCGCTCAAAATACCAAGTTGTGATAAATATCACTAGCGTATCATTTTACCTTGAAGAAGCTTGAGAAACATTTAAAGACATTAGCTCCTAAATATTTATGCGAAAATATGATGTTTCAAAGAAATAGCTTCTACTAATCAGGGAAAACAAGAAAAAACGTACATTTTTAAAAATGTTGACACTCTGTATCGAAAAAAGAAGCCGTTGTTGACCTACTTTTAGAAGGGCTATTTGTCGTAAAACCGATCAAACATTCAGTCCTTAAAGTTTGGCTACAAAGTTACTGAACGTCCTAGATCAGCCTATAGCAACGTTGCCAAAGACTACAAGGCGGCTTGGTGTAGCAAAAACGATATGTATTCAAATTTTTTTATACCTGACTATTTAAAACCAAACTTTTTGAACGAAAATTTAAGTTTTTTTCTTACGGTTTGGTTAGTCCAGGATTTTTACTTTAATAAAATTGATTTTCATTTAAATAAAATTGGATCAAACGCGTGCATCACAACAGAAAGGGGTTCGTCGTACAAAAATTATCAAGTGACGTTTTTATTAATCGCTGAAAATACCAAGTTGTGATAAACATCAGTAGCGTATCATTTTACCTTGAAGAAGCTTGAGAAACAAGAAATAATAGTTCCGAAATATTTATGAGAAAGTGTGAAGTTTTAATAAAATAACTCCTTCTATTGTGGAACATCAAAAAAAATCATTTATTTTTAAAAACCATTTTGATACCCTGTATCGAAAACACGGCTGTTGACCTACGTTTATAAGAGCTTTTTGTCTTAAAACCGATCAAACACTCAGTCCTTAAAATTTTGACTACATATTTTAAAGAACATCCTAGATCAGTCAAGCCTTTAGCAACGTTGCCGATTTATATACCGGTCTTTTTGAATACGACTTCTTTTGTTACGGTTTGATACTTATCTTCTCTTGGAAAGTACTTTGTCGTAAAGACAACTATGAGAAAAGGCTAATTGGAGAATTATTATTATTAGAGATGGTCATTACGCTGGACATAGTCCAGTTAGGGGCTATTGAAAATAATTTTATACTGATAAGATATGCATTAAAAAGATTCGGGATTTTTAAAATAGGGAGGAAAAGAATCTTGTGTGAGAGCGCTAATGATCTTGAGTCAAATACCAATTTTCTTTCGTGAGACGGTATTAATGCTAATTAATGCATATTATTTTTTATTTTTGGTTAAAATCTTGTTAATAAAAGATATGCATTAAAAAGAGTCGGGATTTATAAAATAGGGAGGAAAGGAATTTTGTGCGCGAGCGCAAATTTTTTTGAGACAAATACCAATTTTCTTTTGTGAGACGGTATTAATGCTAGTTAATGCATATCATATTTTATTTCTTATTAAAACGTTGTTAATGAACTTTATATAAAAGGAGTATAAAATAGCACAACTCTGTATAGAAAAGCTTTGTATAATAATATATAAAGCTGCTTTGCTTTTAAGCTTTTACAAGTACCCAGTACTTTTGTTCTCTTAAAACAGCGTATATATCTATAAATACCTATTGTAGAAAAATTGGTTATATTTAGCAATTATAAACTCCATGAAGAGTATTAAAATCTATGGTATCACTATACAAATCTGGATTGAAGCCTTTATTTACATTTAGCGCTGAGTTATTATTCTAATACCATTCCCATAAGGCATTAAGTTCAGTTGCCCTCGTCCTCGATTAATGAATCCTCTTGCGCACTTTCAAATTAATTCGAAACTTTTACTGAGGAATGATTTATCATTGCCTAGAAAATCGAACAACAGTTGGTTCAGTGAGAAGAAAATCCTGGTGACATTGAATTGAGCAGTCACTTAGTTGGCACGTACCTTTGCATGAAGAAAACCTTCCATGAATAAATGGATGAAACGCTATGGCTTTATACTTAAATGAAAATTCATCTTATTAAAGGCCTGGGAGAAATCTATGTAGAGAGCGTCAATCTGTTTAAAACTTGACAAGTTTCAAAAGAGAAGAGATTGGAAATTATCGATTTCCCACAGGAGGGTTAGTCCAAACTGGTCACGACTGATGGTGAGATTGCATTTCGAGGCAACCCGCTTCATCAGAGATAAATCATACACATTCAAGTAACTGATTATCGGCATCACGCTAGTCTCTATATGACCAGGCTTAAAGCTTAAAATAATGGAGCTAGCTGAGCTCCCATAGATCAAGAACAGTTTTTTTACTCAATATAAACACACATGTTTTAAGAAATGAAGTCTAGATAAAGATCGACCGCAAGCTAACTCATTGAGGAGCTGAACGGATTAACCAGGTTTGAACATACAAGAATTTCGTAGACTAATTTGCTATCTTGACCAATCTCCACAAATTGACATACCATTCATACCAAGAGCATGATGTTAGGATTTGAGTCCCGTCCCTCACTCACATATTTTCTGGAAACCTGGAGTAGTTGTTTAATAATCAACTCTCCCTCTTATGGATGTGTACACCATGAGATTGGCTTGTAAGGTAGAATACGATTAGTAATAATCTACTACTATTTCAATATTTATACATAATATTCTAACCAAGAGGAATATTATTCTACGCACCTTACATCCTTCGCACGTAAATGCACCGAAATGGAATCCTGCAGCGGGTTCACCGCAAACTTTGCATAGCTGGTTCATCTGAAAAAGAAGAAGATCGACATAAATTTTATGTAAATAAAACTGCAAGAAAAATGTTATGGTTTTTCCAAAGTATCTCAAAAGGCTTGATACGTTAAACGGTCGGTTTTTACTTTTTGGCGTAACTGTATTTATCTTTTACCTGGGATTTTTTATTCAAATTGTCCCATATTTGGTGGGAGGAAGCTTGATAAGTTGAAAAGTTAAAGTCAGTCAAATTAGGCAAAGGTTGTGTAAATATTTTTTTGTTCGAAAAAATTTACTATTATGTGACATTTTGAGGTTTTACTCAAGCTAGCATTGGTAATAAAAGACAGTCACAATAAATGAAATATTTCGTTTAAGAAATGGTATATTTGCAGAAAACTGTCGGACAACGTTGCTGATATAGTTTTTAATTCGACAGACCCACTACTCACTAGCCACTACTTTTTTGTACAATTATTATAGCTGAAAATTTGCGATTTTAGAAGTTGATTAGGGCTAGTAAAGAAGGCATTTTATCGTATTTAATTTCAGCATTCCGACAAAACTCGGCCTTAGCGCATATGATATTCACATATCTTCACCTGGTTTAAGACAGGGAGGTTACAAGATCGCTTTACCTTTTTTTTTTTTTTTATGGCAGTGGCACACACACTAAAGGTAGATCCTATGGCGCTCGACGAGCGGTGTGTGTGCGAAGATGTTGATTGACACGGTTCTTGAATATTTGTAGGTTGTAATTAGTGGGAAACAGATGCCCTGGAAGTGAGTTCCACAGTGATGCAGTGCGCCAGACAAAGGAGTTCTGGTAAAGCGATGTTCTAGGTGTTTCTAGTTGAACGACGAACTGGTGCGCTCCTGCCGTCTGTCGGGACTGCCTGACAGGAGTTGCCAGGGGCGGGATTATGTGGGCCAAATCCTGGGAACATCTGCCGTGAAAGTATCTGTAAAACAGAGACATCTCAGCCACATGTCTGCGATGTTCCAGACTATCCAGATTCCGGGTCAACTCCGGATCGCCGACGAGACGCACAGCCCTCTTCTGAATGGAATCCAGCAGCTTTAGGGTATGCTTTGGTGCGGCACCCCAGATATGTGAGCAATATTCTAAGCACGGTCTTATTTGCGCTTTGTACAGCAAGAGCAACTGCTGCGGTGTATAGAGTTTTTTGTTGCGAAATAGCGCACCAAGCTTCTGGGAGGCTGATTTTGCGATGTTAGCATCATGGTCATGCCATGACATATTGCTGTTGACCGAGACACCCAGCAGCCCGATTGACGAGGATGAAGGAATGGTCGATCCTGCCATAATGATGTCAGGGCCCGCTGTATTGGCCCTCTTAGTAAACGTTGCTGCTTGGGTCTTTGCTGCATTGAACTGGACCAAATTTCGGTCGCCCCAAGTTTGAACTTTCTCCAGGTCTTGATTAATTGCTGTAATCTGCTCCTGTCTGCGGTGATGAGTCTCAGTCGCTGGTAAGGGTTTTTCTGATCTAAAGTGAGAGACAAGGGTACTGTCATCTGCAAAACTGTAAACAGGATTATTCGTTTCGATCAGCAGATCATTAATATAGATGAGGAACAGAGTTGGTGAAAGTATTGCGCCCTGAGGCACGCCCGTGTTGATGGTGAATGTGTCCGAGATGTGTCCATCGACTGCAACATGTAGGGATCGGTTCTTAAGGAAACTGGCCAGCCAGCTGCAGAGAGAGGCGGGCAGTCCCAAGGACGGCAGTTTGTTGAGCAGTCCGTCATGCCAAACTCTGTCGAATGCCTTTGAAATATCCAACGCAATCGCTCGAGACTCTCCGTAGTTTTCAATTTCCCTACTCCATATATGAGTGACATAGGCCAATATATCTCCTGTCGATCTCTCTTTGCGAAAGCCGTATTGATTATCGCTGATTATTCTGTTACTCTCGAGGTACTTGAGTAGTTGCTGGTTGACTACACGTTCCATGACTTTGGAGATTATTGGAAGCAAGGCAATCGGGCGATAGTTTGAGGGCGTGGTTTTCTTGCCTTTTTTTGGAACAGGTTGCACTCGAGCGACTTTCCAAGAGGATGGGTAAATCCCGTTTCTGTAAGAAAGAGAAAAAAGCCTGGAAAAAACAGATGTTAGTTCGTTGGCGCAGTTCTTTAGCACGATGGCAGGTATTCCGTCCGGTCCTGATGCCTTTTGCGTATCTAGTTCTTTAAGGATTTTGCGAATATCACGATGAGAAAACTTGACTTCTGCCATGGTGGTGTTGATGTTCGGTATAGTGGGGAGAGTCTTGCTTTGGGGCACGTCTAAGGTAGAGTGCGATGAAAACATTTTGGCGAGCATGTTTGCTTTTTCTTTGGCTGTAGTCGCCGTGATGCCACGTTCGTCCGTCAAAGGTGGGAGAGACGTTTTTGTAAAGTTGTTACTTACTGCCTTTGCTACCGACCAGAAATTCCTGGAGCCACTGGGGCATTGCAAAAGTTTATTCCTGATCCTTTGATTGTGTTTGTCCATAGTTTCGTCGATCACACGCTTGCACTCGTTTCTCGCTTCGATAAAATAATTGCGATTTTCAGCGGTCTGATTTTGCTGCCAGTACTTATAGGCTTGCTGTTTCCTTCCTACAGCTCTTTCGCATCTTTTGTCGAACCAGGGCTGTCCTTTTGATGGTAACTTGATGGAATTTGGGATGTATGCTTCCATTCCTGAGGAGATTACTTGCATGATCTCTTCGCAGCAATCTGACGGGTCGTCAGTGGCAAAGCAGACGTCGAGCCAAGGAAAATCTAGGTAAAACTGCCTCAGATCGTCCCAGTTTGCAGAATTGTAATGCCAGATTTTGCGAGGCAATGGTGGATCCTTCTGTATGAGTGGCAATTCACAAACCGTTGTAATAAGTTTGTGGTCGGAGGTACCTAATGGCGGACCAACTGTAACCTTGTACTGGTCAGGATTGGTGGTCAGAAAAAGATCCAGGAGGGCGGCGAATTCGCCCCTCTCTGAGATTCGAGTTGATTCGTCTACAAGTTGAGTAAGCCCGCAGCTGATGGCAAATGCTTCAGCCTCTCTACCTTCGTTGTCGGTCTTGTTGTGATGTTTGAGCCAGTTGGTGTTGTGGGCATTGAAGTCTCCCAGAACGATTATTTCTGAACTGGGGTGATCGACCTGTATTGAGTCAAAGGTGGTAGCTAGTGTTGAGAAAAAGCTTTGGTAGGCTCTATCGCTCGGAGGGCGATAGAGACAACATATAAACTTGGTTAATCCCTTGGCGGTGAACTTGAGCCACATGACGTCAAGGTTGTTCGGTTCGAGTGTTTCCTCGCGGTGACATGAAAGGTCGCTTCGGACAAAAAGGCATATTCCGAACTTATATCTAAATCGGGTATGTAAGTCGTAACCAGGATAGAGGTAGTTCACTGTTGTTGTTGTAGAACATACTTGTGTTTCTGTAAGGGCTAATATGTGTGGTCTATTTGCTTGTAGATGTTGGTGTACCGAATTTATGTTTGTATTTAGGCCTCTTATGTTGCAGAAATCTATTCTAAATTGGTTCGGTATCTTTGCTGTCTGTGAAATGCGGAATGAAGGGCTCCCAGGGCCACCCAGCGCCCGGAGATCCGAATGGCCGGGGAGTTTACCTCCGGAAAAAGCTCTTGTAGCTTTGAAACCATTAAATCTGGGAAGTAAGGTACCGCTTGTTCGTCTATACCTAAAAAGCCAGAAAATATAAATTATATGTAAGTATAAGTGTAATTATAATAATAATTTGTATCCGAAAATGCCTTATTTCGGACGACGCGGCGGCGGCGCGGCGGTTTAAAATGTTAAAAAGAAATAGTGGGAAAAATTTTTTAAACTATTTTTTTAGATTTTGCTTTCAAATTTATTCAATATAATGTTTAAATGGACGATTTTCTTGTTGAATATACATATTGATCCTTTTTGTATGTTGTATCCTACTTCCAACAACATAAGAGGTGTCACTGTTCGACAAACTTCTCGAATGCTGTTCTTCATATCTTCCCTGGTGTTGGTTCAGAATTATTACCTGCTTACAAATGGTAGATGCCAAATTTCTATTTTTACTAATTAATTTACCACTTAAATTTTGAATTAACTTGTACTTCATTTACTGTTCCTTTATCGTCCTAAGAACGGGAGATCTTTAAGAATGGCTCATATTTCAAAAGAAAGGTACTCATGGACAAAATATCATCTTATATTGTCAAATATAATGCAGAATATAGTAACATTTTGCCCTTAATTACTGTGGTATTAGCAATTTTCTCGTATCCATGTCTCGTTGTGGATTTTGACCATATTTTCTTTGAGCTTGACGATAGCCTGGGTTTAGTTGCCTTCGGAAAGGGAGAAGTGAGTTACACCAGTGTACCCCTTAAGCAAAAGCAAATATTTAATATTGGATAAGAGTTGAGTTCGCAAACTTTAATTTTGTTTCGAGCTGCGGATGTCCATGAAGGCAATAATTTAACAGTAATTTATTTTAAGTAAGCTTTGTATAATGTAGTTTTATACCTATCTATGCTTTTTGTGAGTGTCTCTTGGAGCAGCTGAATTTTATTGACTAGGTTTATAGGCGGTATTTTGTGCTCTTTGGCTTGGATTAGCGTCTCTCACTATTAATTCCGTAACTTTTTTTTGTTCTCTTTAGAATTTTCTTAGTTTTCCTGAAAGAACGGGATGACTGAAGCTTTTTAAAGAGTAAACGAAGATGAAAACACAAATGTAAATAAGCCCAAACAAATCACGTTCGAATGATTAACCTCACCTTCTCTTTATTGCTGATGTCTGTTGGAAGTTATTTGTTGGCATTTACCACCTTAAAGTGCCATATTATTCTGGTTTTCGCAGATTTTCTTTAATGTAACATTCATTAGTTTTCATTAATATCTGTCAGCTCTGAATTCGTGACACTTACACCACAAGAATAATAAATAACCAGAAGCCAATCTTTCCTCGTTGCTAGGCATTGGCTGCCGTGACCTTGCACTACTTGATCCGCCCAAATTCCGGCGAAACCCGCCAGTGTCGGCGCTCCTAGCCGAATAACAAGCAATGTCTAAGATGCACCTTCTATTATACACTCGCGAACAACCACCTAAAAACAGATTTTTATGTAAATGGACCTGGCGCATCCGATTTTGGAGTTCACCAGGCAATCCAGAATTGCGAAACTGGTCAAAATTGGCCAATTTCTAAAAAATCTCAAATTTTATGTGATATTTTTAATTTTTGCTTATTACCTTATATCTCCTTTACTTTAGGTCTGATTGAATTAAAATTTTTAGGAGACTCAATTTGGACATTTGTTATCATGAGTATCATGAGACAAATGCAAAAAAATGTACCAGTTTTATTTTTTTTTTAAGTTGGTGGCACGAAATTTCTTAAAAATGCCGCAACAAATACTCGATCGAGAAAACTTTTTTGCTTTTAGAGATAGATGTATTAGTAAGCGACAAAGTTGTAGCCAAAGAACCGAAAAAACTTTTTTATTTCAGTGATTTTTTTGATAACAACTTTAGTTTTCAAGAAAACGATGCTGCAATAAAACACTTCGACTGCCGCGTCCCAACAGTTGGCTAAGGGGATTAGTTTGGGGTTGGGTTAGGTGAGGGATTTGCAGCGAACGCGAATCAGTAGCAATGCGACTATATTAATTTTTCGTACTGCATCGCCAGCGCTTCGCGTTAGCGTTTGCTGCAAATCGCTCACCTAGGGTGCCCCCCCGTATGGCTCCATCTTCCGAAATTCCGCCGAAATTCACCAGTGTAGGCGCTACGACTCGGCTGTAGTAAACGAATCGTCTAAAATATGGTAAAATTCTAGCTGTTGGAAATGCGGGATTATACTTTGGATGGATTTTCCCTTGTTGAGTGCTTCGTGTTTTAATGAATTTTTGGACGAGTTAACTTATATTATACACTAAAATCGATTAATAGAGAGTAGCATCTTTAAGATCTTAGGAATGATTAAATCGCTGAAAACGCCAGTATAAATAACTAACCGAACATTGATTGACCGACTAACCAAGACTAACCAAATCTATTAAAATTGATTATAACGTATCGGAACCGGTTCAAATGACTAAGTAACATAAGTAGATACTAAGTACCACACTTGGGCGACTAATCAAAACTAACCTATTCTATTAAAATTTATTATAACGTATCGTAACCATACTGTGATACTCGTGACTTTTCTATTTGTAAATATGAATACCTATCTTTTTATGTACCATATTAATAGATAAATTTGCATATTAATGAAATATCTGGCAGCGTTAATATAGCGGAGTATTTTGATATGATAGGATTCAACAGGACATTATTATTTGGAATGGATTTAAAATTAACACTAAAGCCCATATGCTGAAAACTCATCAAAACGGATATCTGTGAATTTGAAAAACACTGATGGTTTGGAAAAATTCTTAAATAAACAGTACTAATTTCTCGCTTATTGGAATTAAAAAAAATTAAAAAAGTTGGAACATAGCTCCGCCACAGAACTGGGAAAAATTGGAGGGTCAATATTTCACTAGTAAAGTGGCTTTATCTTATTTTCTCTAGGAAAACAAATAAGTGCATATTATTTGCCTTACTAATTGGTAAATAAGTACAGACTTTGAAGAAAATCGTTGGAGCTGTTTTCGAGAAAATCGATTTTGTTCATTTTTCTCAAGAGTAAAGGCTGCACCGATTTTTCACAGAAAAACGGGGTAGTAAGTATTATTTGCCTACTAAATTGTAAACATATAGAAAATCTAATGAAAATCGTTAAGGCCGTGTGAAAACCAATTTTTTTATATTATTCTTTATATAAACTATCCTTAATTGTAATGTTAAAGAAAAAAAATTATAAAACGTCTGGAGATATTGTCCCGAAACTCCTAAATAATAATTCTGGTAGAAATCGGCCTAATGGTTTTGGAGAAAAGTCGTGTGACACACACAGGGAAACAATTTTTTTTTCAGAATTTAATGTTTTTTGGATTCTAGAATCCCAATAATTCATCGAGATTGGCAAAAAGTCGCGACAAGCACATTACACGTGATGGAAGTGAATACTTCTTTATCGATGTTATAAGAGAGAAAGAGTGTAACCAATTTTAATGGATTTGGTGAGTTTGGGTTAGTCGTCTAATCAACTTTCGGTTAGTTTTACTTAGTTTCAAATTATTTTACTTATTTGAGCTGGTTCCGATACGATATAATCAATTTTAATAGATTTGGTTAGCTTTGGTTAGTCGTTGAAGCAACTTTCCCTTAGTTCGGCATAGTCTCAACTTACTTTAGTCATTTGAACCGGTTCCGATACATTATGAAAATTTTTAATAGATTTGGTTACTTTTGGTTAGTCGTTGAAGCAACATTCAGTTAGTGTCACTTAGGCTCAACTTATTTTAGTCATTTGAACTGCTTATAACAGATATATCATTGACATGCAAAACAATCTATTAATTTAGTACATACAAAAGATAGGCATTACAAATAAAAACTCACGAGTATAACGGTACACGTAATAGAAGTGAATACTTATTGATCGAGTCTCAACTTATTTTATTTATTTGAGCCGATTCCGATACATTATAATCAATTTTAAAAGATTTGGTTAATTTTGGTTAGTCGTCTAATCAACTTTCGGTTAGTTTCACTTAATCTCAACTTATTTTATTCATCTGAACCGGTTCCGATACATTATGAGAATTTTTAATAGATTTGGTTACTTTTGGTTAGTCGTCGATGCAACTTTCGGTTAGTTTTACTTAGTCTTAACTTATTTTCCTTATTTGAGCCGATTCCGATGTGTTATAATGAATTTTAATTGATTTGGTTAGTTTGGGTTAGTCGTCTAATCAACTTTTGGTTAGTTTCACTTAGTATCAACCTATTTTACTTATTTGAGCCGGTTCCGGTACGTTATAATCAATTTTAATAGACTTGATTAGTTTGGGTTAGTCGTCCAATCAACTTTAGGTTAGTTTATTCTCCACTATAGTTCAGCACTGTATAAACAATGGTTCAGCTATCCCGCCTTTAGTACTATTTTCTTAATAAGATGGATAATATTAAATCAGTCAAAATGCAGTAAGCACGCTCATGGAATTCTGGCTGTGACGTGGACTGAAGGTCACCCAGCGCTTTTAGCCAATATACACGGTGACAGTTGAGAGTTTGGATTCTGGTTATTTATTATTCTTGTGTTTACACTTTGACTTGAGATTTCGGTTTATGCAGCCGCCAACGAGCCGGATTCCATTAGTGGGAATGTACTGCTCCAATTATTCTAAAATCTATATGTGCCATAATAAATTTGTTTTGTTTCGAAACCGCTTAGAGTGTGCTAATATGGAGAATTACGATACAATGGGAAGGAGAGAAAAATCGCAAAACCCAGTGGCATAAGTTCCCGTATGACGTCGCGCTCGCGGGAGTGCAGGTTTTTTATGAAACTTGAAGTAAATGTCTCAAATGTGCCTGATAGTGGGCGGGGCTCGATTATGACTTTCACGAAGTTGGCAGCACCGAAGTACGAATTAGTCAGTGTACGAACTGAGTTAGGAGCACGTTTGCAGTAAAATGTTGAGAAAATTAATTAAATAAATATGCTCTTTGTAGCCAGAATATTTAATTAATTAAAATGGGATTCGGCAAGTTAAAATCTTATGTGATTGGTTCCGAAACTGAGAGCAAAGTGTTGTTGTATTAGACATGCGGTATGTAGCTCGTATTTTGACTGACTGGTTTGAAGTTTTGGAAGGGAAATATCGTGTAAAAGCATAATTTCCTCCATTTTCATGTGGAGAAAATTTTTTATTCCAACTTCTTTAAAAAAAAATTATTAAACGTATTAGGGGAGCCGAGCCGGGGAATTGAAGCCAGTGAAGAATGGCAGCCACCTCATTATTACGCATTGAAACCATGGGCGCTGGCAGGGGGGGGGGGGGGAGCATATTCCCTCCCATGGAATATCAAAATAACGCTTAGTATAAAATTGCGTTTCAAACTCATTAAAATTTAGAAAAAATTATCTACACGATATTTTTGTTGCCTCCCCCCCCACCCCTCTTAAATGCAGTCTGTGAATGAATTGAAACGCCTTATTATAATTTTGCTGTTTTTTATTTTTGCCTTTTTTAAAGAAAAAATGTACTTTAGAGTAATTGGAGCAACCGTGACTCCCATTACTCCAGTGGCTCCCATTACCCGTGGCTTCGTTTTTTAATCTAAAATATTTATTTAAGATGCCCAGGACATGGAAGAGAAAAACAAAAAGGCTTCGTGGACATTAGAAGGCCTTCAAAGGGCTGCTTAGTTTGGGGGCCAATGGAATGGGTGTAAGACAAGTAGCCATTTAATGTGATATCCGTTATCAAACATTCTAGAAAAGATTGAAGAGGAGCAATTGTAGTGGCCTGCACAATTAGACAGAAATCCTGTTTTTGCAATCCAACAAAAAAAATGGCTACTCATCCAGTTAGGCTATCCAACAAGTTCTATGGTTTATCGAGATAGCAGTTTTTTCGCCTTGCCTATAGATGCGCAGAAAACTTACTTTAAGTTAAAGCATCCTTAAACGCCCAGAAGCAGCTGGCGGGGAGAGACTGGCAGGAAGGTTTTCTAAAACGAAAACCTATCATTAGTGTCCGAAAGCCAGAAGCCACGAGCATCAGTGGTTTTAACAAGTTAGAATTAAGTCACTCGATTCTTTAAAAATATTGTTCGTTTTGTCCAAATATAAGTTTAAAGAGTCGAATATTTATAATATGGATCAGACGGGTAAAATAACGGATCAAGACAATTTTAGCAAAAAAAATTACAAAAAAGATAGGTGCGGCAACTAGCTAGGAACGTGGGGAAAATATTAGCCTAATTAACGATTCTTGCCATTACTCGCTAATGATGAATATCAGGTCACGTTCAACTGCTGGATCAACGATTAAGCATTTTGTTAAATTCACAAAACCGAACCAAGAGTGGCCAGTTCTTCTAATAATACTATGCCGATGGTTCCCGAAAATAATAAAATAGTACCAGAAGCCCACAATGTACAGGATAACCTACAGGGTAGCCTTGAAAATAACTCTGCCAAAAACATCCCCACTCAACTGACTCACCCAGGAACTCCCCCAAAGGTGATTTTACCAGAAGCCTTTCCTGAGCCTAAACCTGGATGCTTAACAAGGCATCAAAATACTACAAATACAAGCCTTAATACATCAATTTCTAATATTCTTTCGATGAAACTTTGGCTTTTTAACTCGACCCAGATTAACCCAAACCAATCCAAACTAACCCAAAAATGAATTCAAAGCAAAAACAGCATTCCAAAATTTGAACTGAAACTCCTATGAAATAGGTTTGTAGAGAGAAGCACCAGAAAAGGCAAAAACGAAAAAAAAAAGGAAGAACCGAGGGAAAAACAAACAATTAATGAAATGCGGAAGCACAAAAAAAATTAAACCCCCAAAGAAAAATGAAACGGGAGGTTTTCCTTCATCATGAAAAAATGAAAATGTTCAACGGACAAATTAAAAAACATGTATCAAGAATAGATTAAGAACCCAACAAAAGCCGAAGAAGTATGAAATTAGATGAAAATCAGGCCAAACGCAAAGTAAAAAAGGCGGTTTATGACTGGTCAACTCTTAGACTAAAACTTTCAATCACTCATCATTCGTTCAAGTGTAAAACTAAAATTACAAAAGATTTCTTAAAATTAGAAATGTCTACTGAAGAGTCTTGATTGTTTGATTTAAAAATTAGTTTTTATCTTTCTTATTTTAATACTTCGTTCTCCAACTTAGCAACTTTCGCACAGCATACCGTTTCACTTTGACTGCTTTACCTGCTTGCTTTACAGGAATTCGACCAGGAATGTCAGTCTGCCTTCCGCCATTTTATATTCCAATTTCCAACGGGAACGGGGATGCTATCGTCTCTGACTTCGAAGAATTGCTTTAAAAAAGCTCAAAAGTAGGTCTTTGTCCAACCTTGGACAAAGATAACTGAGGTGCACGAAATATTCTCTAATATATGTGCATACAAGAGTAATTGGCCCACAAAGAGAATTTGACCTTTGGCCGGAGAACAGCACGTTTTACTGCTATTTAAGCGAACGCCTTAACTGAACTGAGAGGCTAGACAGCAGCTGGACTGATCTAGTACATTTTAGTGGGTGTAAGACACTTTCAAACTAATTAATTGCCTCAAACAGAGCTAGGGCTAGATGTTTTGGCGCGGAAACTAGGAGAGCTGTAACTAGACAGATCCTACGCGAATGAGTGTTTGCTACGCACTGACTTGATGACTTGATTTTGTCTTTGGGCTGGTTGTCTCCTGGCGCCAGACCAAATAAAAAGTGGGGGGTTGACGCTTTGCCGAATTCATTTGAGATTACTAGGGTAGAAGCTGTTTTCTTTCTTTATTTGACAGACTGATTGTTCACAAGGCTGACGGAGACAAAAATACATTGACTTTAAAACGATTGCAAACGTTTTCCATTACTAGTGAAAGTTGGCTCTATTGTAGTCGGTTATATTGACAGCACTGCTGTACAGGTTCGAATTAAGGGATCGTCCGTCTAGGGCTGAACTAAGGGGTTTTGAAGAACGTGACATTTGCTGATTTAAATGTACAAATTGGATTGTACCCGGGGTGAAATAAATCTATTTTGTGTTTCATTATGGCTCATTCATTCTACATACATACAGGGTGTTATCACCAAATTATACGGTGAAAAACGATAGTTTCTACACGTGTTGGGGTGTTTCCCCAACATATTCCCCCGCCATGAAGATCCCATCTTCATTAACGAGAAAGAGAGAGTAAACACTTCAACTGAGAAATAAATACAATCTATTTACAGAACAAAAACAAAAGAATAATTCTTTAAGAATTAAAGAGAACGACGGCAACATCGCCTGAAGGTTTATTCTATTCAGAAACATAAACAACTAATACTTCTTGACGTATAAAAGGGAACGACGGCAACACCGCCTTGGGTTTACTAACAAACAAACAAGAGAATACTTCTTTAAGTATTGAACGGAATTACGGCAACACCGCCTTGGCTTATCAAGATTCAAGACATCTAACACGCATTACACGCAAAGAGTTCTACGCTGAAAGAAAGCGCGTTAATAGAGAAGGCACTTCGCGAAGTACAGGGTGGCTCGAATTCGTGTCTATGTATGGGGAACTCGAAAACCGTAAGAGATACAGTGTCGGTCAAATTTAGGCAAAATTGCGCATTTAGGTGCCTAGCAATATGCCGTTTAGAAAATTACAAAATTCCGAGTATTTCCGGAGATATCCGGAAAAAACCGAAATTTTGAAACATCGTTTTATTTTTTTCCTGGGCTTATTTAAAAACGGATTTCAAATTGAATTGCACCTTTGTATTGCTACTTTTTCCGCTCTATCTAATGAAGGTATCCAGTTTGAAGTCCGACGTTTCGTCTTCAAGGGATCATTATCAACTTTCTTTTTTTAAATACGAACATTAATTTTTTTTATCGTTTTTCAGATGGTATTGGCGTTATTAATATGACTATATGTTTTTATTTTTTTATTTTTTTTTTATTTTTATTATTATTTTTTTAATTATATATTTTGATTTGACGTAATTTTAAATAATTTAAGGTAAGTATTTTTGAAATTTTTATATTCTATTAAAATATTTTGTTTTGTTTTTTGTATTAAGTGGAAAATTGGAGCGTATTAAAAATAAAAAATAGTAAAATTATTTCTTACGAGAATATGGCCATGAACTATTACTCAAACAAGTTGCTTACTGCAAAGATAAAATATTCCCAACTTTTAACCAATTAAAAAATTTATTTAATAGAGAGAGAGAATATCAACAATATATAATCATACTACGTGATACTATAGGAACTTTGATGGAAAATACCTCTTGGAATTTTGCTTATAAATAAAACGCACTAAGCAACTTGTTTGAGTAATAGTTCAAGGCCATATTCTCATAAAAAATTATTTTACTATTTTTAATTTTTAATACGGGCTCCAATTTTCCACTCAATGCAAAAACAAATAAAATATTTTTATAGAATATGAAAATTTCAAAAGTATCTACCTTAAATTATTTAAAATCACGCAAAAGCAAAATATATAAAATAAAAATAATAAAAAAATTATAAAGATAAAAAAAATAAAAAAAAATAAAAACACATAGACATATTAATAACGCCAATACCACCTGAAAAACGATAAAAAAAATTAAAGTTCGTATTTAAAAAAAGAAAGTTGATGATGATCCCTTGCAGACGAAACGTCGGATTTCAAACTGGATATCATCATTCGATAGAGCGGAAAAAGTGGCAATGCAAAAGTGCAATTAGATTTGAAATCTGTTTTTAAATAAGCCCAGGAAAAAAATAAAACGATTTTTCAAAATTTCGGTTTTTTCCGGATACCTCCGTAAATACTCGGAATTTTAGAACTTTCTAAACGTCATCTTGTTAGGCACTTAAATGCGCAATTTTGCCTTAATTTGACCGACACTGTATCTCTTACGGTTTTCGAGTTCCCCATACATAGACACGAATTCGAGCCACCCTGTACACCATTCAACATAAACTCAATTACATTAAATCATCAATCATTGAGTATTGTCATACTCGGGCAAAAGAGGGCAACACTTGGTTATGATACAAACGACGATTTCGTTTTCTAACACTAGATAAAGAGTCATACAACTTTTTATGCTCAACAGGGACATGAGTGGTAAATTAACTAAATTATTGAGAGTGTGTTGTTCAGAGGATTGAACACACAGAGGAACACCGCCGTACACGTGTCTACGTGTAGGATTGTTAAGACTAAGAGGAATTGAACGATTGTTCACACATACATCACCGTACACATCTCTATGTGCAGGATTATATACACTAAGAGGAAGAGTTGAACTACTATTCAAACATACACCACTGTACACGTCTCTACGTGCAGGGCTAGATACACTGAGATGAGTTGAACTATTGTTCAAATGAGGACTGAAAACAGGAGCGTTTCCTGCAATTACCCATCCTAAATGAGTATTTTGCAAGACAGGGAGGTTCTTACCTAAACTATATACACCATTTAACATCAAATCATAATAGAGATCAGCACTGATCAACATATCGATGTCTGATGGGGAAGCATAATGCGGATCACTTAACCTAAACTGACTGGGGATATTGATTTTATCTTTATCAATGGGGACTTGCGGGAGTTTGCAAGTTATATTGTCTAGTACAGCACAAGTCAACTTAAAACTTCTGTTATGATACACATTAGAGTATAACCTCAAATCAACCATCTTATTCGACTTCATACTGCCTTGAGAAATTCCACTTATATGAAGTGATTTGTTGTAGGGAACGTAGTTTAACTTCTCTACAAGCTGATTGGTTACAAAAGAGTTCTGGCTTACAGAATCTAAGCGAACTTTTGCTTGAACAGGACGTCCATTAGCAGCAAACAGAGTGACACGGGATGTAGCCAACAACACATGAGAATTATTATTCGAGAGAGTTGATAAGTTTAATGAATGTGTATCTTGTGACTGACTTTCTGCACTTGCATTAAAATGAGGGCCTCTATTCTGAGGTATCTGAGAGGGATCTCGATTCTGAGAGGGGGCTCTATTCAGAGGCACTTGAGGGGGATCTCTATTTAGAGATATCTGAGAGATACACCTATCTTGAGGTAGTTGAGGGGGTCCTCTATTTTGAGGAGGCATGGTGTCATGCTCTTGAAAGAGACATGACTGACTTCTGTCGAGAGAGTGCCTATTGATAGGCTGATCTATTTGAGTACCATGGGCTGCTGAGTTTTGATTATCAAAAACATTATCTTGAAAAGAGGGATAACTATGGCCATTGAAACCATATTGAGGGGTGTGTATTTGAGAATTGTGCAAAAGAGTGTGATGTTTCTGAGCACACACAGAACATCTTCGAGTGGAGGTACATTTACTTCTCGAGTGACTAGTACCGAGACAGTTAAAGCAAAGTTTCTTACTTTCCACCAATTTCTGCTTATCAAACAAGCTTAACTTTTTAAATTTATCACAAGTGTATATTTTATGGTCGGAATAAACAAATTGCTTTTATTATTGCTTAAAACCATAAAGAAGGGTGTGGTATTTTAATTAACCACTTTTAATGGACAGTAAAACAAAGGGTGGTGAGAGAAATTGAAACATGTATTCGGTATTGATATAATTTAATAATGCAGGTGTAAATTGCATTTAAATATAATGGAGATAAATAAACAGTATTTTCTATGTTAAATAGAAAATATATATGTACAATTCTTAGACTAAAACTTTCAATCACTCATCATTCCTTCAAGTGTAAAACTAAAATTACAAAAGGTTTCTTAAAATTAGAAATGTCTACTGAAGAGTCTTAATTGTTTGATTTAAAAATTAATTTTTATCTTTCTTATTTTAATACTTCGTTCTCCAACTTAGCAACTTTCGCATAGCATACCGTTTCACTTTGACTGCTTTACCTGCCTTGCTTTACAGGAATGCGACCAGGAATGTCAGTCTGCCTTCCGCCATTTTATATTCCAATTTTCAACGGGAACGGGGATGCTATCGTTTCTGACTTCGAAGAATTGCTTTAAAAAAGCTCAAAAGGAGGTCTTTGTCCAACCTTGGACAAAGAAAACTGAGGTGCACGAAATATTCTCTAATATTTGTGCATACAAGAGAAATTGGCCCAAAAAGAAATTTGACCTTTGGCCGGAGTACAGCACGTTTTACTGCTATTTAACCGAACGCCTTAACTGAACTGAGAGGCTAGAGAGCAGCTGGACTGATCCAGTACATTTTAGTGGGTGTAAGACACTTTCAAACTAATTAATTGCCTCAAACAGAGCTAGGACAGGGCTAGATGTTTTGGCGCGGAAACTAGGAGAGCTGTGACTAGACAGATCCTACGCGAATGAGTGTTTGCTACGCACTGACTTGATGACTTGATTTTGTCTTTGAGCTGGTTGTCTCCTGGCGCCAGACCAAATAAAAAGTGGGGGGTTGACGCTTTGCCGAATTCATTTCAGATTACAAGGGTAGAAGCTGTTTTCTTTCTTTATTTGACAGACTGATTGTTCACAAGGCTGACGGAGACAAAAATACATTGACTTTAAAACGATTGCAAACGTTTTCCATTACTAGTGAAAGTTGGCTCTATTGTAGTCGGTTATATTGACAGCACTGCTGTACAGGTTCGAATTAAGGGATCGTCCGTCTAGGGCTGAACTAAGGGGTTTTGATGAACGTGACATATGCTGATTTAAATGTACAAATTGGATTGTACCCGGGGTGAAATAAATCTATGTTGTGTTTAATTATGGCTCATTCATTCTACATACATACAGGGTGTTATCACCAAATTATACGGTGAAAAACGATAGTTTCTACACGTGTTGGGGTGTTTCCCCAACAATGACGAATCGTCAACTTCCGAAAATGAAATTAGTGAGACACGTTGAATGTAATGATCTCGATGACGACGAAAATCGATGTATTTGTGACGATGTTGGAAAAAATTACGAATTGTGGTATCGGTGCACTAGTATGTCGAATTTGGACATATTCTGAATGTCCGGGTGATGAGAGCCCTGAAGGTTATGCTTGTGATTTTTGTTTAGACAGGCTGTACTAGGCTTCAGTCTCAAGCTCAATATATTTTCTAAAAATAATTAGTGCTGTTGTTTCTTCTTTCTTTAGATTAAGTTTGTTTGGCAGTATTCTTAATTTTGGGTATTACAAAACCGGTGGCTCCAATAACCAGTGTGATTGGGTAATGGGAGCCAAATGCATTTTTATTTTCTATTCCGTGTTATTTTTTTTGCGTCATTTATATAAAAACTAGATAGGTATGAAAACCCTATTTCTATTTGAATAAAGACTAATAATAGGTACCATTTCTATAATTATTTTCCCTTAGGTGGCTCCAATTTCCACCGGCTCCCCTCAACCGTATTTTCCATTGTTATAATAACTGCATGTACTAAACATTTTCATTTTTAGATTTCTCGTTCTTGGCATCGGGGGCAGATTTGTCCCCGAAAAGCGTCTAGAATTTTCCAGTTATATAGTATATTGTTAGAACCTGTTTTTCCTTTATTAACCTGACTATTAAAACCTAATTATTTTTATTCTATCATCTATTGGATGTTTTAATTAGTTATTATAAGATTTGTGACCTTATAATTTAATTTTCGGAACATATTATTAAAAATAATTGCCTTGTATAATAAGTAAATAATAAATAATTCGAGGAAAATGTCGGGCATTTAACAATGAATTATTCCTCCAGAACGTCCCATAAAACGAATTCAAAACCCGGCCGAGCGAACGCACACATAAATTTAAACGCATTTGCTATAATTTGTAATGTATATTCGCACATTTGTCGAGTCTGCAACCCGTTTTGACACCGGTTGTGAATAAGGTGAATATAGACGAGGTTCCAGACATATAAATCTGCATTTGTGCTTATAAAGCTTTCGCGTTGTCAAAATATCATATATATTTTAATTTATAGATTACAGGTATTTATAAGAGTGTCTCGTTCTTACAGATATCACTAACAGTGTGTGGTGTGTGAATGAATCTCTAAGGCCCCAGAAAACTCAGAGTACGATAATGTGTTATTTTACGATCTGTTTGCCTACTGGACATTTGTTTAACCGGAAATACATGCATCGTGTTAATTTGACAACCTTCTACTCCTATTATCTTTGGAACCAAAAGTATATTTAAAGTAAAAAGGAAACGTTGTGTGTGCTTAAAACCACGCAACACAATTTTGAAATTACAAAAAATAACTTCGATGCTTAAAGTAAAATTTTACTTCGAAATCCCCATAAAATAGGCAGAAACTGCTGCTTGTCACTTGAAAGTCTCCAGGTTCTCGAACCCTGGCTCAATATCCCATCTGCAAATCTTTTTAAATGACATTTCAAGCAAATTAATCTACTTCATTGCCACAAAAACTGTCGCACTAATCAACAAAAATGTGCATATTTTCCGATGCTGACTATTTTTTCCGGATTCAACCCCCAATGAAATTAAATGCATAAATAACTAACCTAAACGTCATGTCAAAATATTGGACATCCATTCAGACTCGTTAAATTACCGAAATATTGAAAACTTTGGAAATTTTCTGCATGTTTCAATTTGATTTCAATTTGATTCACTTTTCTCGTAATTTCCGATCTCGTACGCAAAATTATTATGAAATTCTTTTATAGCAGAAATCTGATATTGATTTCTTGAAAATAGCTGTGGTTTGGCTGGCGCGTAAGTTTAAAGTAGATTTTTAAACTGAAAATAAAAAGCTCACTAATTCAGCAAATTTAATCGGATCGACGCCATTTTTTGCTTTATTCTGCTCATGTTCTCCTTCTTTAATGTACAAAAGTTTGGTTGCTCTGTGCATTTCTATGTTATTCGGTTTTCCAGTAACAAAATATTAAATGTTGACGTGTCCTGTTAAAAATGGATATGGTGAAAAATTTCAACTCAACTACCTCACGCTGAATAAAAGGCATCATCAAGTGCCTTCTAATACAATTATTGATGTAGATTCTCGTCAAATAATCATCTTTTCCAATAAAATGGCTCTTCGAGAAAACCTTTTTTTTTGATCTAGAAATCGACTTTTTTACATTTTCCTGAAAGGTCCATTTTCCTGGCTTTTTCAAAACAAGAAGCCTTTATAGAATTTTCTCCTAAAATTTCCTCATGGAACTGTTGTCTCAACCTTTTCCGTTAGAACACCCCAAAGTGACTCCTTTATCAAAAATATACACCTTCAAAAAATATTGCGATTCTCGCCAATTTCAAAGATACGTGTCCAGAAAATTGGATCGGATTTGCTTAATTTTTTCGACAATTATCAAGTATTGAAGCGCTGTTTTTAAAAATCGCAAATTGAACGCAATAACTCACAAACGGAAAATATAATCGCCGAAAGCATGCGAAGAAGTTTTCACTTCAAAAAGATAATTCAAAATAAATATGGGGAGAATAACGTTAACTTCTTGAACTTGCCTTGTCTTCGTTTGATTTTTTTTATGTTCGGCTCACACACAAAAGGAAAATCCTATGCCGCTCAACGAACGGTGCTTGTGCGGAGAAGATGGTGAACTTTCGACTTGAAGCGATGTAGGTTGTAGTTTTCGGGAAAGACGCTACTCGGAAGTTCATTCCAGAACGAGGCAGTCCTCCAGACAAAGGAGTCTCGCAGCAGGGACGTTCTAGGTGTTCGCAACTAAATCGTATGTTGATGAGCAGCTTATGTCTGACGGGTGTTTCTGTTTGGCACAACTCTAGGTGGAATCATAAGTACCAGCTCGTTCGAACACTTTCCGTAGAAGTATCGGTAGTAAGAAGATAGGTCCACCACTTTTCTTCGATGTTCAAGGCCATCAAGGTATTTAGTCAACTCTGGGTCATCCACAAGACGGACTGCTCTCCTTTGTATAGAGTCCAATATCTTGAATAAGTGTTTGGGTGCCGAGCTCCACACATGCGAGCTATTGGGGAAACACCCCAACACATGTAGAAACTATCGTTTTTCACCGTATCATTTGGTGATAACACCCTGTATGTATGTAGAATGAAAGAGCCGCAATTAAACACAAAATAGATTTATTTCACCCCGGGTATAACCCAATTTGTGCATTTAAATTAGCATATGCCAGTTCTTCAAAACCCCTTAGTCCAAACCTGGACGGACGATCCCTTAATTCGAGCCTGTACACCCGTACTGTCAGTATAATATATTACAATTCAGCAACTCTTCACTCGTAAAGGAAAACGTTTGTAATCGTTTTCAATTCAATAGATTTTTCTCTCAGTCAGCATTGGGAATAATAGTCTGTCAAATAAAGAAAGAAACCTGTTTCTACCCTTTTAATCTCAAATGAATTCGGTATGTGTCACCGCCCACTTTTATTATGTGGTTTTGCCGCTAGGCGACCTGCTCAAAGAAAGAAATAATCAAGTCAGTGCGTAGCAAACACTCATTCGCGTAGGATCTGTCTCGTCGCAGCTCTCCTAGTTTCCGCCCCAAAAACATCTAGCCATGTCCTAGCTCTGTTTGAGGCAAATAATTAGTTTGAAAGTGTCTTACATTCACTAAAATGTTCTAGATCGGTCCAGCCACCGTCTAGCCTCTAAAAGTTCAGTTAAAACGTTCGCTCGAATAGCAGTAAAACGTGCTGTTCTCTGGCCAAAGGTCAAGTTCCTTTTTGGGCCAATTTCTCTTGTATGCACAAATATTAGAGAATATTTAGTGCACCTCAGTTATCTTTGTCCAAGGTTGGACAAAGACCTCCTTTTGGGCTTTTTTAAGCAATTCTTCGAAGTCAGAACGATAGCGTCCCCTTTGGAAAATTGAACATAAGATGGCGGACTGACATTCCTGGTCGAATTTCTGTAAGCAAGGTGAAAGCTGGATTGTTTCCGTAAACACAAAAATTAAGTTTGGAAAATAACAAAGTAAAATCTCTCCCCGTTGAAGACAGGTAAAGCAGTCAAGGTGGAAGGTACGCTGTGTGAAAGTTGCTAAGTTGAAGAACGAAAAGTATTAAAATAAGAAAGGTAAAAAACTCATTTGTAAATCAAACAATCAAGACTTTTTAGTCGATATTTCTAATTTTAAGAAACCTTTTGTAATATTAGTTTTATGCTTGAATGGACGAATGCCTGCAATTATTCTAAGAATTGTACATATATAATTTCTATATAACATAGAAAACGCTGTTTATTTATATCTATAATTTTCAAATGCAATTTACACCTGCATTATTAAAGTAAATTAAACCGAATACATGTTTCAATTCCTCCCACTGCCCTATAGTAATGCAGTTCATTAAAAGTGGTTAATTAAGATACTACACCCTTCTTTATGGTATTAAACAATAATAAAATCACTTGTTTATCCCGACCATAAATAGTATTCCAGAGATGGTCTTATATGGGTATGGTTATTATAGAGCAGCAAGAGCTGATGAGGTGTATACAACTTTTGTGCTGCTGCCTTGGCGATTTTGGTGACGTGATTACGCCAAGACACGTTGTTTTCTACGTTGATGCCCAGCAAGCTTATGGATGAGGCCAGAGTCAGTGTTTGTCATGTCATTGATAAGTCGGGTCATGCGGTGTTCGTTTTTTTTTTTAGAAGGCAGCTGGTTTAGTCTTTCCTGCGTTAAACTGGACATCATTTTCCTCACCCCATTCCACGATGGCGTTAATATCCTCATTGATGGCGGCAATCTAATTTCCTCGCTCGCGTTGGGAACGAGCACCGGTCATTGGAGCCCGCGACATGAATGAGGTGTAATGGTGTATACTATCTCCCACACACACTGTTCCTGCTCTATATCAACGATCTTTTAGACCGGACAAACAATTCTATTTACAGCTTTGCAGGCGACAGCACTCTTATATATCTTGAGGAACTACGGCATAGATTTTAAATTCCCCCTTGAACGCTTGTTACTAGTAACTTCAACCATTATCGAATCAAAATTGAATAAGAATGTAAGTTCAAATGGTTAGCATTATTAAACACGTACCTTTATTCTTTTTCTAATACCAGCAACCCCAACTCGATTATATTAAACAGACTGAATAAATATTTCAAATGTATAAATGCATTTCTTTAATAAAATTGTATATATTATAAAGACTCGTGTTTGTATTTTTACTTTTTTAAACTCTGCTTTTAAAAACTATTTAAATTACCTACAGCACAAATCACAGTTTTGCATTTTTGCTCATCATTTTCAAAGCCCCCCCGGTTGCATCTTTGCGAAGAACTGTGAATTTTTTACTATATTAACACCATACAATACACTTGTGTTGGATTATAAAACTATCAAAAAAATTTGACGTGTATTTTATGTAGGTAGCAAAATTAAATTTACCCAAGATTTATCTTAATTTTCTGTCAATCTCTCAAGTATACACAAATAAACAAAATAAATAGGTGTAATGTCACAAACATTAGATAGAACGTAAATATTACTTTCTTTAATGAATAGAAAATATATAATATGAATTTTATATCTTTTTAAATTTCAGTAAGTTTTCCTAAATAAATGGTATATTATTTCTCCTGCCGCGCTTTACATCCTTTTCAGTCCACGAGCCCCCACTGATTTTAAGTGTTATTGAAGTGAAATTTCTGTTGGGAGGGTAAAGTCAGAAAAAATAAATGCCTATGAAACGGTTATCAAAATGAAACGCCCCTTTAATTAAGCCTTTTGCAGTATAGGTAGAGGGTTGAAATTTTCCGGACATGTGGCCGGGGTAAAATGAGGATCCTAGACGAAAATTGGACTCCGTTAGGCCAGGAGAGGGGGAAGAAGAAAAAACTCGGGCTACGGGTCGAAATGGTAGGCCGGGGCTCTAATTTAAGGGGGGATTTTGGATAAAAAAAAACGTTTTTTGCCGATATCTCTACAACGGAGCCCCGGATCGAAAATCTGAGAAGCGCCGTGACCCCACACGGGGTCATCGGTGGAGGAAGGAATTATATCCCCCACCCCACCACCTCACCGTATACCCAAAAATTTTCGAAAAAAAAATGGGAAATAATTTAAAAAACGTAAACAATTGTTCGGGAAGAAAATAAACATATTATAAAACGAAACAAGAAAAAAAATAATAAAAAAAGAAACGCGGTTTTCGGCAAAAAAAACGAAGGAGTTTAGCTACGACGCCGACGTCGGAAATGGCAAAAATTAAAAGAAAAAAGAGACATCATTTAAAAAAAAATTGTAAAAAACGTAAAAAAAGGTTCGGAAAGTTAATAAAAGTATTATTAAACCATATAAGAAAAAAAATTAATAAAAAAACACGTAAAAGATTGTTCCGAAAGTTAATAAGAGTATTATAAAACCAAATAAAAAAAAATTAAAAAGGAGGAAAAGATTGTTCGGAAGGTAGTAAAAGTATTATAAAACGAAATAAGAAAAAAATATTCATAAAAAACGTAAAAAAATTTTCGGAAAGGTAATAAAAGCATTATAAAACGAAATAAGAAAAAAAATTATAAAGAAAATTTTTTTCGAGAAATGCGGTTTTAGGCGAAAAAAAATTGACACAAAAAGCAAACAAAAAATAAAAAAAGGGTCGAAACCGGGGGCAAAGGTAGAGAAAAAAAGGTTCAAAAAAATAAAAACTCAATTCCTAATATCTCTTTCCGAAGTTTCACTTCAGCTTATAAAGGTGAGGCACATCATTTTTTTATATATTTATTTGGTAATTGACTAGGTAGTATGTTATAGGTACACTGTGTATGTTTTATGCGATATTAATTGATGTAGATGTATTGTGACTTGCTACACATACAAACTTCATTGTGGTCAAATAAAATAAACTTCAACAAATACATATCCGAAATATGAGTTTTTTATTCATTAGGCTAGAAGGCTTAAGGAAGCATTGCTTTAAATTTTGACTGATGTCCCCTTCGCAGACATAACTCTACAACTCTTAGTGTTAGTCCACATGCATACGTGATCACGGATATCCGTATACGTGAAACGCACACGTTGAATTTTGCCAATCCACATGGAACTTCCGTGATACGCATCCGTATGTGTTTTGACATGCGCAATTTGAATTTAGTTTGTATTGTATATGGCAGTTACTGCTGCTAGTTAGTTTTGTAACTTTCGCCTACCTTAGAAATTAATTCAGAAACCTCTCTTTTACTTACGAGTGTTATGTGTAGGAATTTAAAGAAAAAAACTGTGTGGAAAGTATACAATTACAAAAAAAAAATTAAATTGGCATAAGTAGCATATTTAGCAAAATTAACGATGAAAGTTCTAGGCCCCATATTCAGGACAATATGGACAAGACCAATTTTTATTGAGGAAGCACTCAACCTTTATGGATGTGAAAATATATTGTTTCACGAGTTGGAAGATAACCGGTCTAAATTTTTTAATTATTTTAGAATGTCATCTGCAATGTTTTTTCCATACTAATGACACTGTTATTAGGTATCAACCGATTTTTAAAACAGATATGTTCCAAATAGTTTTCACAGACAGAGTGAATAATCCAACCGCAGTATCCACATTTATAGGGAGATTCCTCCATTTTATATTAAGTATTTATTTTTCATTAATTTTATCAACTAACCATTAACTTGACATTATCATTAAGCAACTGCCAAAACTAAAAATTTTTAAATTATCTCTCCCTGTCACTCAGCCGCAACCATCACACTCAAACGGATACGTATACCGAAAAAGTTAAAATTAACCAACTTTCATCCGTTTTGACCTTGACGGGGAGTCAAGTCGCTCTCCTGATACACAATTGGATGTTGTTGGTCACGTGGGCACAACGGATCCGTGATCACGTATGCATGTGGACTAAGACTTAGTAGAAAATTTAAATCCACGTTCTGCAGGGTAGTTAAATTATTACAGAATGTGAATATGTCATCGAATTAATCTTTTACTAAAAATATAGAGGTCTGTCTGCGAAGAGGATATTAGTACTTATTTTTAAATAATGCTTTTAACTTGAAGAAGTCATGCTTATTTTGGAGACTGAAAGTATAAAGAATCCCCAAATTTATTTTTAGATTTTAAGTGGGAAGCATTTAGTGTAACAAATAAAAAAAATTGAGTAAGTCTGCTAGTACCCGAGCACTGATGTATAAACATATGTCCTTAATCGACATCATGAACATGAAAATCTAATACTGCTCTAGCAGCTAGCTTGCTCCTATATGCGCATGGTTTGTGATGTCACATCGCTTTACACATTTCCTTCCCATTTGCCGAGCTTTACCCTCATACCGCCGCGCCGCGTAGGATGTTTACAGATCAAAAAGAACCCAAATTTCTGTAAATGTTTACGGGGCAAATGAAATTTTATAAAATTTTTAGGTATTTGTTTACTACCCTGTATACAAATTATTCAGAATATTAGAATCAACCAGTCGCCTAGTGGTTAAGTCATGAATATAATCCTATTATTTTGAAACCGCATTAAAAAAAAATTCGCTGGTATAATACCTGTTGAATCTTATGTATTGTTTTTAAAGAAATTTTGCGAAACTAGATGTTGTGATTCTTTTTACACGGTGCCTTTTTGCTGTAATATTAGGGGTTGAAGGGAGAGTGGAAAACGCAGTTCATCATTTGCCTCGAGCGCAGTTTGACCTAGACCCGACTCTGTGGAAACGTTACCGAGTTTTGCAGATGAAATTGTAATTTAGTAATAATTCTAATTCCACCTTCCAATTACGGCACGACAATATTAAATCATAAGTAGCCAGGAAAGAGAAAATTTAATATTGTATCTACCTACAGTAAATTTTCGACCTTTGGACCTGCGTATTTGGCAGCTTCCCGATGTTGTTCTAATATTTCACCTCACACATGGCCCTCCGCTCGCTTCGCTCGCTACGGGGGCGCAACCAAACAAAACTAACCCAAGCTAACACAAGACAATGCCCAAATTCAAGAAAAAAACAAGAAAAAGTAACTTTGAAAAATATATGAATTAGCACGCATGTGTGAAGGTCCAAAATTGCTGTATGTAGACGCTAATGTTTGTATACATATAAAGACCAGAAATGGTAAAACTTATCCATAATAGAACGGAAGATATTGATATGTCTCAATTACTAAATGAAGTATTCACACTGTAGGCTTCACGTAGGTCATGAAAACAAAATTAAAAGCGATGTCTTAAGTCCTAACTGTCAATGGCAGTGGTGTTAATACAGCAGAGGCTAAACGGATATGAAGACAACCTCTCTATTCTCGTAGTATGACGTAATTAAGTATACCCATCAATTTTTCTATTTTTTCAGATCCCATCCTGACATGGTACAATAAATTATGTACGATAATTTCGAGCACGCATCCGCAGCATGAGACCAGAACTTAAATGATAAATCAATGGCCCATTTTAGACATATCTTAAGACTAGGAATGGCAAAAATTATCCGCAATAGAACAGAGGACATTCTTATGTCATTCCGCACAGCCGCCTCAGTTCTTTAATTAGGTGTCCACGGTATAGGCCTCACGCAATCCTTATGGTTGATTACCATTCAGGCGGGCCGCGGAAAAAAGAAAGAAGAAAAGCGCGGCCCCAACTGTCAACGGCACCGGTGTGAGTGTAGCAGCGGTTGAATGGGCATAGAGGCAATACCATTGTGACGTACGGATCGGATGGAATCCGTGGGAATTCGATGACCCCCGACGCGGCGGCCGTTCGGTTCGGGGTTTTTTCGGCGATTCGCCGTGTGCGCGGCACATGCATGCGTTTCCTCCCCCCTCTCTCACTCTCTCGATGTCATCACCGATAAGGCGCACTTGAACGACTGAATGCCGTTTGCTCGGCGTGAAGATGGCCATGCGACTTAATTTGACCGGGAAATATTTTCTATGTCCAGGACCGACCCTTAGTCTTTTGCTGCCCAGTGCGACATAAATTTTAATTGGCTAGTGAAAGTCATATTGTTGCCAACAAAAAATATCTTTGTTGCACTTAACGTTTTGTGTGTTCTATCAAACAACACTCTTAGAAATGCTTTGGCAAAATCTGATTTATTTTTATTTGTTGCATAGTTTAGGCTTACGTATTTTTTGTTAAGTTAACACACCGAGGTGGAAAGTGTTTCATTCTTGTCGAGTGAACATGATTTACCGAAGCGCGTAGCACACCTTATCAAAATTTTGTGCGTATAGCGATACATCAAGTAGTTCAGAATCCGACAAAACTCCGATGAAGCAGCCCAAAAAAAAAATCCTCACCAGTAAAAAAATAGTGGAGAGAAGAGTTTTCAAAAAGGTAAACAGTACATTAAGCCTACAAAAAAAAATAATGCATTAAAGATTGTACAGGGTGCATGGCCCGTTTATTATGGGATGACACCTTACCTCAGAATCTACGGTGTGTACCAAAAAAAGTTTAATATAAAAGTTGTTTGGATTTACTTAC
>MU182284.1:21056-45570 GCA_016904865.1 Pissodes strobi | reverse complement strand
TGGGCAGCCATCCATCTGGAACCAAATTTCTTGATTTTCTCGAACAACTTCATGCAACGCAGGCGTAATTTCATTTTGAAGCAGTTCAAGGAAATATTGGGCGGTTAAATTTTGATTTAAAAAGAGTGGTCCAATGATATGATGTCCCAAAATGCCAGCCCACACGTTCATTTTTTGGGGATACTGCGTCCTTGTTTCAATAAACCGAAATTCATTTTCTTGGCTCCAGTATCGAAAATTTTCATTTCATCATTATCTGCAGGATTATTACCTTCGACTTCTCTTTCGCATTACATACATAATCATTATAATTGTCATCTTGTCAAAGTCAGTTTAAAGCCTGACAATCTGCAAGAGCTTTTTACTGTTTTATTGTATTTGCTAACCATTTTCATTTTTAGTTTTTTGCTTTTCTTGAAAACGGTATCCGACTAGTTACCGAATCAAAGAAATTAGGTACACATTTCATTAGGGTCACTAAACTTGCACTTGTGCAGTTTACATCCTTGAGCCTGGGCCGAAGTGGCTCTATAACAACTCAAACCAAATTCAATCATTTGTGGAGCCAAAGGCAATCAATTCCAGGGTAAGAATGAATCCTCCACAACAATATAGAACATATTTACATCAAAAGTAGTTTATCATATTCATTAAGGCTATAAATTAATTTAAGAGTAATGGAGCCTTGAATATATCTAAGAACTCTTTTTAAATTTTTCCAGAGTTCGCTACTATTTTTATTTTGATAACGACTAAGTATATTCACTGCTATGCTTATATCTGGTCGCGTACATTAAGCAACCTATCAATTTTCTAGACGGAGCATCACATGATTCTTCTGAATTTAAAGCTTCAAAATTTAGTGCAACTGGTAAAGGCTTTTTATCAGGTTTACAAGAACTCATGTTAAATTTATTTAATACAGTTTTTAAATAGTCGCACTAATCTAGAACAATACTGGTAGATGTCCTAGTAATGTTTATTCCAAGAAAGCGACTAATTTCTCCCAAATCTATCATTTTAAATTTTCGACTTAAACACTGTTTAAAATTAAACAAAGTTTCATTATTCCCAGTAGCGATGCAAATATCATCCACATACAATACAACATATATATTTTGGTATATAACACCTTTATCTAAAATGTAAAGGCATTTATCAACAGCACAATTTATAAAGTTAATTTCTTTAATAGTTTCGTCAAATAATTCGTACCAACATCTCGAGGCCTGTTTCAGACCATATAATGACTTATGCAATTTACAAACCTCGTTTTCATTAGCCACAATTCCATCAGGAATTTTCATTAAAATTTCTTCCTTCAAATTTCCATGCAAAAATGCATATGATGGACAAATAACCTAAATTGATTTGCTATGGCCAATAGTATGCGAAATGTCGTGATTCGCGCAACAGGGGAAAATATTTCATCATAATCAACTTGATACTGTTGGGTAAACCCCTTAGCCACTAACCGCGCTTTATATTTAGTAGGATTTCCAGACCCATCTTTCTTTAACGTAAACACCCATTTACAATCAATAATTTTTGCATTATCAGGCCTTTGTACTAAAGACCAAGTATTATTACTTGCTAATGATTTTAACTCATCATTAATAGCCTCCTCCCACTGTCTCCTATCATCTCTTTCACTTATTTCAGAAAAAGATGTAGGCACTTCATAAACAAGTGAGTGTACCGACAATAAATAATTGTCATTTTTATCTTCCTCGTAGGAAATTTTGGGAAGGGCTTTAAGTCTATCACTTCTGCGTAAGTAAAAATTGTCCTGTGTATCCTCTTTTTGCGCAGAGTCACAAATTACAGGCTCATCTGTTTCAACCACAGACCTCTTTGACCTAGTTCCATTACTATTATTATTCAATGTCGCACCCTCAGTTATAATTTCTTCATCAATCTTTGCCGGCGTAATATTATCAGGTTTTAAATTGTTTACATTAGAATGTATAGACCCAACTGGCCTAGTAACCTTGAAATTGATCTCATCAAAAATAACGTCACGAACAATCATGCACTGTTCTGTTCCTGGATTCCAAACCTTATAGCCATTCGGTTCATAACCAAACAAAATACATTTAAAAGACTTTTCGTCAAATTTACCTTTCCTTGTTTTATTGTGAATATAAACTGTAGAACCGAACACTCGTAAATGTCTTATGCATGGCCTTTTTCCGAGCCACATTTCATACGGTGTTTTATTTACTTTAAGAGCTTTAGTCGGGGTTCGATTAATTAAAGACACGGCAGTTAATACTGCTTCGCCCCAAAATATTTTATTGAGATCAGCACCACTGATCATTGAACGTGCTTTTTCAGTGATCGTTCTTATCATACGCTCCGACAGAGAATTTTGCTGGGGTGTATAAGGCACTGTTAAATGATAACTTATACCTTCCATTACACAGAATTGCTTAAATTCATTTGACAAGTACTCACGGCCATTATCGCAATAAAAATTAACAATTTTAAGATTAAAATGGGCTTTGCTTTTTGCAACGAAATCTTTAAAAACTTTCAAAACTTCTGACTTATGAGTAAGCAAATAGACAACAGTATTGTGTGTGTAGTCGTCAATAAAAATAACAAAATAATTTATATCATTATACGTAGCAGGTGAAATTGGACCACACACATCTGAGTGTATTACAAACAATGGTCTTCTAATATAACTTTTATCTTTTACTTTCGCAAATGGTAACCTAGACTGTTTTTCGTTAATGCAAGACTCACATATTTCATTATCTGGGTAAACATCCCCTACTAATTGAACGTCTCCAAACATGGCTTTATTTTCAAAGTCAAGAAATTTTTGTTTTCCAATATGGCCCAAACGTTGATGCCATAACTTATAAACATTTGTTTTTACAAAACTATTAGTGGCATAAGAGTTTCTTACATTATTAGATTTTACGACTTTAAATCTAACTATTATTAGATTATGAAGTTTCTCACCTCGCAAGATGATCTTGTTCTGTTTTGTTATTGTAACCTCACCATTTGCATGAAAAATGACGGACATTCCTGCTTCTTGTATAAGCTTTACGGACAATAGATTATGAGGTACATCGGGGCAATATAAAACTTCCTCCAGAACGCCTTGCTCCCCAGTATCAGCAATCACAGGGATGATTCCTTTCTTTTTCGCAGTAATAAAAGTATTTTTAATAGCAACTGACACTTTTATGGGTTCCACTAAGTCAACCATATCACTGAACACTTCATCATTATTCACTATGTGATCAGAAGCACCACTATCCAGAATGAAACTTAGTAGATTGGCACTCTCTTGGTTCTTGTAATTTCCCAACATAAAAGCAAACCCTTTGCTCTCACCTTTACTACTCTCAAAAGTTGTTTGAACTGACTGAATGGTTCTTGGACGTCCTTGTTGCTTTTCTTCTTTTTCTTGCATGGCCCTTTTGTAGTGGTAACAATCATTTTTAATGTAATTTTTCTTGCCACAATAATGACATCTGATGATTACTTTATTAGGTCGTTTTCCTGAAAATTTATTTGGAAAATTTCCTTTCATTTTCGGGTGATAAATTTTAGAAGACGATTGATAGTTTAAAAACTTCCCTTTAAAACCTTTTTTATTTCGGGGAATTAAGGTTCTGGCTTCTAAAACTTTTGAGCTGGTTGAAGCTTCATTTTTTATTTTTAGTTCTTGGTCTAATAATCTTGCTTTTACAAAAGCAAGTGTTATTCGATTTTCAGATAATATCTCTAATGCAGTTACAACACCTGTATATGTGGATGGCAGCGTTAACAATAAATGGGCAACCTTATCAGTTTCTGTCATCTGAGCACCAGCAGCTATCAATTCAATAATTAAGTCATCGAATGTGGTAAAATGATTCACTCAAGTTGTGTTCTAATAAATGTTTCCGTATAGCGAGCTGTGAAGGCAAACTTTTTCTTTCATAAATTGCATCCAGTTTTTTAAAAATGTCTTTTGCCGTATCTTCTTCTTGTGCGAATGTCAGAAATGAATAACTTAAATATGGTATAATTTCATTTCTTGCCACTCTTTCAGCCCTATTCCAGTCGGGCACAAGCGGTCTGGGTGGATCTTGATCAATCACTTTCAGTACATTCAGTTCATCTAGCAGCGAGCGAATTCTTAGTTTCCAAATGCTATAACGCTGTCCATTAAATGGCACTATATTCCTTTTCGTTTGTACGGTACCCATTTTCAAAGATAATTTTCTTTTTAATAAATACCCGGTATCACACACTACTGTACTGTCTTTTAAACCGCGCGACCTGGGCCCTAACCTATTGGATTATTAGGGCAAAAGAAAATCACTATTTAAATACCGACAGTATTTTATTCAAGTTCTAGGTTTTAAATCTAACTATCAACTGACTCACTCACAAAAACATATTCTTGGCTTTAAAATCCATATCAAATGTTATATAATCATAACATCAGTATCGCAGTTCCAAAAACTCTGCTTATTAAGCATTCATATAAATAGGCTATAAAAATATATATATTGATTTAACTTTTGCTATACAGTGTGTGTTTGTCCATTTTCCAATAGAAAAAAATCGTTGAAAGTAATTTTTTCCAAATGAAATAGGGGGTATTTTTAAAGTTTTATCTTATTAGCATTCAAAATAAGGGCAACTTTGTATAAGGTTGTCTATTCGAAAAAATTGTAGTTCTTGAAATATTGGCAATTAAACATTTTTTTATTGTAAAAATGCTATACGGAATTAAGCTTTGTTATTACTTGGCCATGACGGCGAGGCGTGGCGAAAAAAAAAACAACCGAGCACTACAGAAATGACACTATTTCTTGTTGTTTGACAATACACCTACTTATTGCCCCAGCCGGGACGATTAGGTTATTAACCTTTCGTTGGGCGCATCTGTTCTAGCAGATACAACAGTCTTTCTTTTGCATCATGTATGGTAACCTATAGTGTAAAAATCCTCACCGCATAGGTAGCCTCCTATTTTTAGATTAGGTATGGATACGCTAGTGGGAGTTTGTGTTAGAAGGTTTGCTGTGAACGTGGCAAACATTTTGATCTCTTGGATACACTGAACCTGATTACGTTTTAATTTACAAATTATAAATATCGCATTTTAGCATAGAGAAGAAGACTACCATTGGCCAGCGTTTTACATTTCTAGACACATTATAGGAGGCTACCTATGTGGTGGGGGTTTTAACACTACAGGTTACCATACATGACGCAAAAGAAAGACTGTTGTATCTGCTGGAACAGCCGCGCCCGACGAAAGGTTAATAACTTAATCATCCCGGCTGGGGGTGATAATAAAGGTGTATTGTCAGACGACAGGAAATAGTGTAATTTCTGTAGTGCTCGACTGTTTTTTTTTCGCCACGCCTCGCCGTCATGGCCAGCTAATAACAAAACTTCAAAGCCGTATATCATTTTACAATAGAAAAATGTTAAAATGCCAATATTTCAAAAACTACAAGTTTTTCAAATAGACAACCTTATAGAAAGTCGCTCTTATGTTTGATGCTAAATAAATTAAAATTAAAATTATAGGAAATTTCCATTTGAAAAAATATTACTTTTAACGATTTTTTCATTTAAGTTTTTAAAGTTTTTGATCACCCTGTATATTTATTTATTATAAAAATGCCAACACAGACTACAAAAGTAGGTCTCCTTCTACAAGGAAACCAACTCCAATTAGATAATAAAGGCTAAGGAATGAGGCAAATTGAATTTTAAATATGTATTTATGTGGTTTTTAACATTTTAAAGATATTTTTTTAAAGCTTCTTTCCATTTCCTATAGCAATTTTTTATTTCAGTTAAAAAAAAGATCGAATATGTAGGTTTGTTTTACAATTAAATTGTCAAAATGTAGTAAACAGAAACATTAAAATTTCTTTAAGGAGGTGTACTTAAGAAGGTTCATACATTAACTGCATATATTAAATACAAATATCTAATCAAAAAGCTTTAAATTGTAAATAAAAAAATAATTAAATGTAGTTACCTATTTAAAGCAACATTTCAGGAATTACATGGGGCACTCGAGCAAAGACTATTTTAAATAAGTAGTGCCTATACATATAAAAATAAATAGATATGTTTTTGAAGTACTTACAATTAAAAAAAAATGTTTTTAGCAGAATCTAGAGGTATTGATTAATAAAGAAAAGAAATATAGGGGAAATTTGCCCCCACAATATATGCAAAATCCTACAGGTACATAATTAAAGGTGGGTACAACTGCCTCAAACATTATGCCTGACAATATCGGATCCAAAGGGGATGAAACGACACCAATATCAAATAAGACTTCTAAAGTTTTGCATAGTAACCGAAGACGTCCACAGGCAGGTGTAAGAGCTTTAACATCATCAGATGTATCTGAAAAATATATTTTATTGTTGGATCGTCGACTCATTCTAATCGAAAAACAAATAGAACAAGCCACTGAATCTCAAAGGTATTCACGAGAAGAACAAAAGAAAAAAATTGAAATTCTTCAGCAGCAGAACGAGATTTTATCTCTGGAAAAAGAAGAAAAAAAATTAAAAATTGAACTTCTCAAGTTAGAAGCTGCATATAAGAAATCCATCTTCTAAACTCTTTTCTATTTGTGATTACAATAACAGAAAAATAATAATAAAATATGTATTTAATCCTGTAAGAATTAAATTAATACAGCAGTTTTAATTCTTTTACTTTCCTAAAATACAGTTTTCAAATAAGTGTAGTTTTTCTTTTACGTTATAAAAGGGGAAAGAAACAAAGCAAAGATATTTAAAAATATTGACAAGTAAGTAATGTTCTTTTTTTTTTGTTTCACATAATTTTTACTGAAGTCGTAAAGTAATACAATATACTACAATACCTATATGCTTTCAAACCTACTACTAATTAGTTACTATAACAATATATGATAATTGACATTTAGAACAGGATTGCAACTATCCACATTTCCTTATTTTACAATTGTCCGAAATAATTGTTTATTAAATGACGTCTATAATCAAAAATTGCAATCTGTTCCCTACTTTGGGTACATCTTCAATGTTTCCCTGTGCAATTAAATATTTAAGCTGCTCTTCATTAAGATTCTCTGGTGGAGGAGGAACCGCTTCATTATTATCTATGGCAAGGTTATGAAGCACAGCTGTAGCTATAATTATATTGTAGCTAGGCGCTACTTTGTATCTCAAGCCATAGGACAGCACTGGGAGTCGTCTTTTCCAACAACCTATTTGTCGCTCTACACAATTTCTGGAACGAATATGGGCCTCGTTATATAACTGTTCTTGTCTGGTAATAGGATTCAGCAGAGGAACTAATAAGTAATTTCGGTTTGCATATCCACTATCACCTAAAATGTAATGATTTTTTCAATAATGAATTTGATAATTGTGTTTGGTTATACATTTTTATATAACTACAATATTGTGCCTTATGATTTGGAAATAAGGATAAAAACATTTCAAAATCAATAGGTACTTCATAATAGATGTACTCTCAAGATCATCAAGTTTAATTACAATACAGGCCAAAATGTCATAAATACTAATAGTAGTGAATTTGGAAATTCATTATTTTCTAGCCTTGCTCATACTCTACTGTTATTAAATATGGTTAAATCATGGGCTGATCCAAGCCATCTTGCAACAATATCTCGAATTTTTAATCTGTTATCACAGATTACTTGAGTATTTATAGAGAAGAATGATTTTCGATTACGGAACACTTCTGGGTCCTCTCCACCTTAAAAAATTAATTAAACACTATAATTAGTTTACTAGTTTAAAGAGTATTTTCTATTTAAAATTAAGCTTAAACTATGATTTTCCAAAATTATTTTTGCAATCACGAACCTGGGGACTGAATTTTGATGTGGGTTCCATCTATGCATCCAACCACTTTGGGAAATCTAGATATTCCATGGAAATGTGAATTCGGGAATCAGTAGTTTGATGGGCCCCTATAAAATCTCCTATAGATGTCTGATGACCGGCACAAGCATAGAGCCTTAATGTTGTTAATAGCTGGTTCATTGAGGTTAAACTGTTATTTCTGAAATTAGGGGATTGTTATATAGTTATAACAAACAAGTAAAACGGCAAAGATAAAATGAAAAATATTGGACAGAAATCCTTAAAACAAGCGAAACCGGACTATAAATCTGCTTAAGTAACTCTATTTGGCCTTAGTATATAATGCATATTATATTAACTCACAGATCATTGTCATATTCCAATCCTTCTTCAATTAGTTCCAATAATTGGAAAACACTCGGTTTGGTAAGCCGGAACCTTTTGAAGAATGAAAGGTTATCCATTTCATTAAACTATTTTGTCCTGTATAAATTTCTTCTAGGAAATCCAAAATTAATTATATCTAGTATCTCATGATCGTCTTCAATGAAAATTTCGTCTTCGATTTCCATATTAAAAAATAACTTCCAACTCCAAACAAGTCAACAAGAAAATAAGGTTATAAAAACACGGCTAAACCATCAACTTTGCCGGATTACTTTAAACTGGATTAACAACGTAAAATGTGTATGGTGCATTACAAAAATATGGCCTAAACCGGATTAGGCAACTAGTCTGTATTAAGTTCATACGGTGCATCCGGGGGTTAATAACTAAGTATATAATAATTAGTAAATAATAATTTTGACGGTTCGTTTAATTTAAAATATGCTTTTTTATCGTCTAAAATCCGTTTAAAACCAGTTTAAATGGCAATATTGTATAATAATACCGCCCTAACGGCTAGAATCGGTTTGCACATTTACGTCCCATTTGCCGAGATTTGCCCTCATACCGCCGCGTAAAATGTTTACACAGCCAAAACAATTTTCTGTTATATTAATATGCATACATCACAATTTAAAAACTATATAAAGACTGGAGTTTGGAGTTCAATATGAAATCAATAACCACAATGCAGAATTTGAGAGACTAAGTATCAAAAAGTCAAATCTAACTGTAGCAGAAATCAAAGCAGAATGGAAGATAGTAATTTTGTCGCTGCTAATCTTGAAACAGATCCTACCAACCATAATTATTCAAAGTCGATCACCGTCAGGAAAATTGAATTTGCATATAAATGGATGCCATTGGAAGACCAGCAATACATGAAAAGTTTACTTTCAGAATATAAGATGAAATGAGAAATTTTTACTCCATAATAAAAATAAATTTGTTTATTTGTTCAAATTCTGATTAACGAGAAAGTATAAGTTTGTTTTTTGTGTAACAATTTTTGTTTTTTTTTTCTCTTTCCCTCACATGAGGGAGGTATTGTTTAGTATTTATAAAGGAAAGGATAAGGAAACCGTGTTTTTTTTTCATTGCAGAGATATCTTATCAACCTCACAAAATGTATAAGTTTTATTTTAGACTTACACAACCAAAAAATAAGTTAAAATTTAAGAAAATCACAAGATTTTAAATACAGTAACAATGTTTTCCACCAGAAGAAAAATTACATAATTCGAATTTGCTTGTAGCATTATTTTGGGTGATATTTTAGTGACATCCATATACAACGTTTCCAAAAATATTTTAGTTTAATTTCAATTATCATAACGTTTTTCCCGAGCAACAAATTTTAAAATTGATTTTCCTAACAAAAATTGCAATGTCGCTTGGAACCCTAATGGCTTTCAGCCCTCGACTATCCCCCCAATATACTGAAAATTTTTACCACTAGTCCCAAGGCAACGGGTAGTTAGTAACGATGAATACTAAAATTCTGTTATCAGTGTCGTCACAACTTCTAATTTGTAGGCAATCATTGTAATGTATATATTTTTAAATTATACACTCTTGAGTTGTTATATCAACTAACAGCATTGTGGGAAAAAGTATCGAGACGTTGCCATATTTCGACAGATTCATGCAAGCGAAGTTAGTTTTCTACCATAAATGAAAGGCGACTTTTTTATTGCATCCGATTGCTGATCTCTACTTTACTAAAACCTGAAATATTGGAGCATGTTTCGTGAGATTCGACAATTCTAGGAAAAATTATGGAAACTACACATTTATTTCAAATATATGAAAGATGTTCTGGAAAAGTTTTGCTCTCGATTTGCCTGCAAACACTGCAGTCGATTTTTGGGCTGGATACGTGATTTTTAATTTTTTTGTCTCTACATGTTTCATGGTATTTTCAACAATGTTTAGTACATTGCTCCTTTAGTTTACTGGAGTAATATAATATCGTTTTTAACCGCTGCTTGTTTTTCTGCATGGTTAAGTATACTAAAGCTTTCGAATAGTGACGGAAAAGTAAAACATTTCAAATTCCATATCCTAATTCTTGATATTCGCCGCCACGCGCTTTTCTCGGTGAAGAACGGTTTCGGTATCCCGTCCACATACCACGGCTTGCGCTTAAGTGTAGTTTAATTCTAGTTTAAGTCGAGACGTGTCTAAAACTGCCCATTGATTATGGTACTAATACCATTGAAAAAACCTATCGTTTATGGTAAATAAAAGCGATCGAGTTTCACATTTATATCGACTTTTTATGCGACTAAACGAGATATAACAGCGTCGAATCGGGTGCCGCAAAGAGTGGACGGGTCTTAAGCATTCTAGATCGACGGTGACGACACTGTTTTGATTTTCAAGTCTCCTGGGGTATGTCTATTTATGCAGAAGAATGTATTATCGCTTTTCTTGTGAGGAATTTTGCAAGCTGTCAGGAATTGGAATTGCCGTTGATGTAACAAATTTATTATCTGCCGAGACGCTTAAAAGTTCAAATCGACGATTTTTCATGGTTTTTGTAACTGAACGTAGAGTGTTTCACTTTTTTTACGTGAAAACTTCTTTAAGCGCGCTCAACACGCTTTTTCCTGGGTAGTAAATGGAAATGTGCCGTTATGTAACGCGTCAGGTAACGATCTTTCTAGTATTTTTTACGTTAAACATTTTGTCTCCAAAACGGCTGCGAGTCGAGCTTTGGTATTTGACACGTTTTTAGGCAATATGGGGCAGTCAACGGTCGTTTGTTTTTGGCGAACCGATTGTTCGTTCCCGAGTTTCCACGTTATTATTTCACATATGCAATTTTTCAAAATTTTGCCTTGATACACGATGACAATCGAAAAAGTCAATTCATGTTGATTTTTGGGCGTATATATTTTTGAAAAGAAGTTCAGTTCGATAAAAATTCCTAGGAAATGCTCTTTAAATGCTTCTTTTTTCGAAAGAGTCAGGAAAATTGACTTTTGAGGGAAAATGTAAAAATATCAACTTACAGATTTAATACATGAATTTTTTTTTGTTAAAGAAAAGCTGATTACTTGACCAAAATTTACACCAAAAACTGTTCAAGAAGACTTTTTAGAAATAATAATGCCTTTTATACAGGGTGAGCTAGTTGAATGTATACTTTTCGCCATCTCGAATTTTGAAACGACACGTCATCACATAATATTTTAGTCCTAAACAACCGAGTAATCTAGTGCAACCAAACCTGTGTACAGGGTGTCCCGAATTCGAGCCTCATCATTGGGGTCTCGGAAACTAGAAGATATACGAAGTCGGTTAAATGGAGCCAAAGTTGCGCAATTTGATACTGATCAAAATGCCACCTTAAATGTTTGAAAACTCCGAATACTTCCGAAGATTTTTGGAAAAAAAAAGAGTATTCGCAATTTCATTTTTATCTTTTATGACTCTATTTGCTAGATATAGCAAAATAACTTTCATATTCTCATTGCTACTTTTTCTGTTCTACAAAATGGTGTTATCAGATTTTGAAACCGACGTGACGGTTTGAATTCACATCATCATCAGCTTTGCTGCATCATCAACTTTTTTTTTAAATATGGCCCTGGATTTTTTTATTACGGATTTAACAGCTTCTAAGGCCCCAAAGCCAATCATCACTCAAAATATTAATAACATTTTCCATATGAGAAGATCATTAAAATGATTTTTTCGAAAAACAGCGATAAATCAGTCGTTCTGGCACATCAGAAGCTCTTACACCATCTTGCAGATCAGAAAAAAATAATAAGAAGAATGTCAAATTTATTATTTGTATTCCAAATCTAATCCACACAACTATTTACTCGGATTCGTATACAAAATTAATTAATGTTTTCATCATGTTATAAAAAATAAAAGTTTTGAAAATGATTCGATGTGTGGTGTATAATTTTCAACAATTACTTATTGGAGTCTTGTGTTGTCTTAATTATTCCAAAAGAAGCAAAACGAAAACTTTATAAAATTGTAGAAGGTTTTGTGATGTTTCGATAAAGACGGTTTTCGAGAAAACCCCAAAGAAAGTAATCTAGAGGGTTGCGACACCGTTCCTAGCAATTTAGAAGGTTTTAAAAAACACTGAAATTTCTGTAAAATTTATTTAAGGAACCCAATAAAATTGGAGGTAGAACCACTCAATGTTAAGAGTTGTGTCACAAACCCGTAGCAGATTGAGTTGGTTCGACCGTCAAATAAAATAAAAAAAATTAATGGGGGAAATATTTAGAAATTAAAACGATTATTCAAAAATTGCCTTTAATAAAAGTTATAGTATGATGGTAAATAAGGGTACAGTGTGCAGTATGATGACTGCACTTAAGGCTAGCTTTTAAATTAATGTAGAACCGTAATCTATGTGTTGATATAAAAAATGCAAGAAAATCAGGAGAACAATATTTTAATGCTTCAGTTAGGTAATTAAATAGATTATTACTGAAATGTTAGAAATAAGGGTCAAAACAATTTGAGCAAGGAAGAGCAGAAAATTAAAACAAAAGAAATATATATTAAGTAATTATTCTCCCAAATTTTACCAGTGAAGGTACGAAAATTATAAATGTTAACACAATTAATACATCTTCAATGATATAGAAGCCAACAAAATAAAAATACTTAATATCTATTTCACTTGTAAAATGAATTAATTAGCGACTTGCGAATAATTTGGCTTATCACACCATAACGTAACTATTTATATATAAATATACCTAAATAATAATACACCAACACGTAGTGATCACTTCGGTTAACGGATGGTATGTATAAAGTTGACGAAAGTTGCAAATAAAAATTAACTACGTCAAATTAACAATGATTAGGGAAAAAAATCTTATCCGATTGGCAGGCTTACTGTTGCTTCCACCCACCATACCAGAGTATAGGCTTCGGTCCGTGTACTTGTGAAATGCCCAATAGGAGTACTAAATACTAGTTTCGCCCTGCACATGCAGGTTTCGCATTGCGCAAACAAGTTTACGCCCCAAACTAACCCTAAAAAGTAACGTGTAAATCAGTTCAGGAAGTGACAGATCTGATCACCACTACTCCTGTGATGCAATTATTTTCATGAAAACATTAATCGGTTTAAAATATAATGAAAGTTTCCATAAATATTGTAAAATTTAAGGAATAAGTATTTTGCACTGCAACTGATCCATACATGTAATAGTACTATATAACTAAAATCAAAAATATGACCAACTACATTAGTCATTACTCAGTTCAGCCCCGTCTCCAGGCTTTAGGCCGCCCGAGGCGAGCAGGATTTGGCCGCCCCTTACAACAGACCAATTAAGGAGCCAATAATGATCTATCCGCCGAATAGGCGAACAGGTAAGTTCCGGTATAGGGAGATGACCTGCAGGGTCTATATTTTCATGGTAGATGTACCACATGAGGACTACCTGGAATTAAATCGGGGATGCCGGGGCTTAATTTTAAGGGAGGGTTTTGGGGGGCTATATGGAAATCGCGTGGTTTTTCGTCATTTCTGGCTAAACGGGAGCTCGGAGCAAAATTTTGCCGCGACCAACCTCCGCGGTGCGGAGTCGGGGTTAGCCGGTTAATGGGTACCCCGCACGCCCCCAGTTTCCCGAATTTTTATCGAGAAGTGGGGGAAATCGCGAAACACGTTTTTTAACGGGTAGCTTCCGGTAGAAAGAAGAAGAATTTCGGCAAACGGAAAAACCCATATTTTTACATTGACCTGGAAATTTCTAAGAGGGATGATCTTTTTTATTTCGATTATCTTATTGGGGTTTTTTGGGAACATTGAGAAGAAAATAGAAGAATTTCGGCAAACTGAAAAATTCGTATTTTTACATTGACCTAACCTTCATTTTGTCCCATAGAAACCGGAACCTACCTGGAACCTATCGATTTTTTTCCGATCGATTTAAAATTCGGCATGTAGGTAGAGGACCTCAAGGCCGATAAAAAAAGTTTTTTACGAAAAAAAAAACAATATTCTTAGTTTTCGAGAAATCGGCCCTTTAAATTCGAGAACGGTCGTAGCTCCAAAACTACGAATGATACGAAAAACTACATATCAACAAAAATTGTATTTCGACGGCCTTTATGAGTCGTCGAACTTAAAAAATATATATTGCCGTTTTTTTTTTCGAAAAAAGGAGATTTTTTTCAAAAATATTTTTTTTTTACCGCCCTGTATATGCTTTTGAAAATTCTATTTTTATGTTAATAACATGTAAATGGACCTCTTTAATTGTTTCCGTAATAAAAAGGATATTTTTTTACAAAAAGGAGGAGGAGAAGGAAGAGGAAGAAAATAAAAAAAATAAATAAAAAAATTAAAAAGAGGACACACTGATGGTGGATGAAGACGAGCCGGCGCTGATGAAATAACCAATGCAGAGTACTTAACGTTAAAGAGCCCCTGACACAAATATAAACATGTAAATGTGTAAAATTAAGGGTTAGAGAAAACAGTATCAATGTTCATTGAAAAGTTTTAGTTTCAGTCTTTTTTTAAATGCTGCTACAGAAAGCGAAAAATCGGTTACGTTAAATTTGTATATGTCAGTAGGAGAAAGACCGCTTAATATACTCTTTGGAATGCGCTGGAATTGTTAAAATATTTTTCCTACGAATATTAAGGTTGTGAATATCTGTTCTAAAAGTAACCTTCCGAAGAAGATACGGCGGAGATTTATATTTTAATATTTTATAAACGAAACAGGTGGCATGCAAAATTCATCTACTACACATATTAAACCAATGAATTTCATTGAGCTTATGAGAGATTCGCTCCATTCGTCGAATTTCAAATATTAATCTCACACAAGAATTTCGTTTTTGGATTCTTCGTTTATCATATGCATTTAAACAAGGTCCATATATACTGTCACAAAAATTAAGAGGAGACAGGACCAGTGTTTCACACAGCATTTTTTTAATTTCGATATTTAAATAGTGCCGATGCGAATAAATCATTTTTAAAACCGAATAACCGGTACGTAGTTTTTCGGTGACATGTTCACTGAATCGTAGCTTATAATCAATGATAAGACCCAAATTCTTTGCAGTCCCCTTCAAATTGATAGGAATGTTATTACTATTGATGCGCAGTGATGACAGAATGTTGTTTCGATGGGGTTCACTACAGAAAAGGATAGCAACGGACTTGTTAGGATTAATAGACAATAACAATTTTTGAGTTTCAGCATATATCTCATGCAGATCCAAGTTAATGCAGCGAGCTGCACTGCAGACATCAGTATAGCCAAATGAAAAATAAAGCTGAGTGTCATCTGCATAGCAATGATGATCACAGTACCTTACATTCTTTGCAAGTTGAAACGTGTACAAGATATATAGCAACGGGCCCAGAATACTGCCCTGGGGAACTCCAGAAACTACACTCAATGGATTTGAAGAATTACCATTTAAGGTTACTCTCTGCAGTCTATCCGACAAGAATGAAGATACCAACCCCAATTCACCCTCCCCAAAACTCAGATAATTTAGGATAGATACCAGGATCTGATGATTCACCATATCAAAAGCCTTTGTGAAATCCAAGAGCACTAAACAAATGCCTTATTATCATTCAAAGTTCTAAATATGTCATCAGTTACTTGAGAAAGTGCAGTGGCACAGCTGTATCCGCTGCGAAAACCGGATTGATACTCTGGAATTAAATTATTCGTATTGAGGAATTCAAGAATTTGATATTCCATAATCTTCTCAAGAACGTTTGAGAGCACTGGGAGAATAGATATACAACGTAATTGACTAATCAGTAGGGTTGCTCACCTTAGGTAGAGGCACAATGTTTGTTTGCTTCCATTTAAGGGGAAAATAGGAATGCTCGATACAACAATTTAAAATGTGTTTTAGAGGGTTAAGTATGGAAGGACATGATAGCAGAACCAATGTTATGTTTAACTGATCAATTCCAAATGCCTTAGAATTTATATTACTCAATATTTTCATGACAATGTCTTGAGTTACGAGAGAGAAATTAAACTGCTCAAAGTGCCCTAATTTATTGTTATGAAAAAACCGAATAAAATCCGGACCGGGCACACCAACACATTTAGTAATTTCAGAAAAATATTTATTAAGTTCAGAGGTTTTGCATCGTTTGTGGTAATTGATTTATTTTTTTTTTATAAAAATTCATCTTTCTCAATTCCTGCAATTTCTGTTTTTGATTAGAGTTGCTGAACTTATAATTCAAATAGGCTTTTTTTTCGATCTTATTGCACTTGTTGTTAAATTTCGGTACTGCTTGTAGCATTCCCAATCCACCTGACGCTTGGTTTGTCTATATTTATTTAATGCTCCATTTCGAAGCCTCTGCATAACCTAATATTAGCTGTGATCCATGGTCGATATGGATGTTTCTTTCCCTTAATGTATTTTAAGGGAGCATGGATATGCAGAGTTTCCAGAATGCCATTCATGAAGAAATCGATTTTGTCGTCTATATTGACCATGTTATACATAACATGCCACGGTTGCGATTCCAGATCGGAATGAAATTTAGTCCTACATAACGGTAAGAGTTAGAGGTAAACTTTAAATAGAAATTTGATATTTGGTATTTAGATAAAGTTTAAAAAAGAGTTAACGATTGACGTTGACCAGTCGGTTACCATGGCAACCAATTAATAATATGTATATCACTAATAAAAGATATAGTATGGTACTTAGGATTGTTTATGAAGCCTAATTTGATACTAAAAAATTGGTTGCTATAGTAACCAAAAAAAAAGTAAAAAATCGTAATAATTCGTCAATCGCACGACTTAGAGATTTAATATTTGGTATTTAGGTAAAGATTAAAAAAAAATACGATTGACGTTGACAAGTCGGTTACCATGGCAATCAATTAGAAAATTATCACGGCTTTCTAATTATAGGCCACGGTACGGATACGAGCGTGGCAATAAATATGGCTGGGCAAACTACAAATGTGACCAGACGAGAAATGTGTGACCGAAGGCCACATAAACGAGGCCCGAGGGGCCTCGCGCCTGCCGCAGGCACGAGTGACCACACCGCTTGTTAGAAAGCCCCCATTTATAATATGGGCTTTCTATAGCGCGAGACCAATCGGGAGGATTGGACTATAAGGTGCCGTATCCAGTTTGATTGTACGACGTTTCGTTTTTTTCCAAATTGACCAAACGTGATTTTTATATTTTCTTCCGTTGTGTGGTAACAAAAAGACATATCTCAAATCAATGCGTCAATATCTGTGCTGTCTTAAGGCCGATCGAAAAGTTCCAACAAAGTTTTTCGATAGAAGTTCAAATAAGGTAGATATTCAATAAAATATAATTTTTGTCTCAAAGTCTAGCATTTTTCTTCAGATTTCGGCACAAAATAGGGAATTTCTTAGAAGGATGATCTTTTTTATTTCGAATATCTTATGGTAGGGGGGGGGGGGTTTGGGTACGTCGAGTTCGACGACGAAATATTTAGAAAAAAGTTGAATTTAAAAAAATATGTATTGTTTTACCACCCTGTATATGATTTTGGAAATTTTATTTGTATGTTGGTGATATGCAAGTGGACCCTTCTAATCGTTTCGGTAATAAAAACGGAAAAAATTTTAAAAATATTAAAAAAAAAATAATTTTGAAGTGGGTACTGTAGAGAGGGAGGGGTATTTGGGGACGCGGAGTTCGAATTTTTGGGCGCAAGAGTTTTCTGTTTAGAAATATTTCGAAAATAGGGGTTTTTTTTGGGAAATTTCTATTTTTAACACCCTGTATGTGATTTAAAAATTTTTATTTGTACGTGGGTGACATGTACGTGTACGTGGATCCCTTTGACCGTTTCTGTAATAATCAAAATTTATTTTTTTCAAAAATTTTTTTTGAACATTTTTTTTTGCTTTCATTTTGTGTCACTAATAACAACTTAATTTTAGTTACTGGAGCAAAGCAATAAAGTAATGAACTTAGAGGAAAGCTAGTCCTTATATTAATAATAGCGATATGGAGCGAGGTAAAATTTATGTCCAGAAATAAATGTGAATGTGACCAACAACAAACTTAAGGTAATTAAATAAACATACTAAGCAAGACAATAGTCATTTAAGTTCCATCAGCGAATAATAACTACGATAAGAAGATTCACTCTCCGCGGCGGCACGTCAACGGTATGTCTCCTTCCCCGCGCGAAAACTAGCATGATACTGGCATGTGACCTTTGGACCCGGCGCACACTGGTCAAATTTCTAGGAAAGCTGGCCATAATAAGGTTTACCAGAAATAAGACATACAAGTTATTAAGTATTACACGTTTAATATATCGTGTTTTAGAGAAATAATTGTTGAATTTTTTGCTCATCATCTATATTTATATATAGGGAGTATCAATTATCACTAACGATAAAAATGATGTATAAAAATCATTTGTATGTTCCTAAATCGTTTTAGAAAAAGATTTTGAAAATTAAGGGCTCCTTCGTTGTAAAGAAAAGGGTTTTAAATTTTTAATTCGATGATCCATATTTTGTTTTTGCAAAGGTTAATTCAAGAGTCTCACGAGCAAAATGAATGTTAAGCGGACGACAGAAACGCGTTGATGAGGGCCTGAAATTTTGCCATACATGTATTTCAGAGTTATCGTTTTCTTTCTTAAATTAATCTAATAGGAACGAAACTAGTAAAAAATATAGAAGCATCAGTGCAGCTGTTGTTCAAAAACACTTGCTTATATTCTGACTATCCCAAGGTAATATTAAAGCCATATTTACAAATTAAAACTAAATTATATATTTTTATCTGCTGATTCAGCCAAAGTATTTATTACCTCATTTTATAATAACATCAGTCTTACTCTTGCATCAGCAATAATGATTCTGCCGAAATTTAAGCTTCAGTTTCACTTACTACAATATTATGGGATTAGGGGTGGGCGACAATAATCGATTATTCGATTCACTTTTAAGAAATTACCGATTAATCGACTTATCGATTAATATTTCAGAAAATATCGATGATCGATTATATCGATTTTTCGGTTATTCAGTTGTTTGCTAAAATACTAAGCGTTTAATCGATTATTCAATTTCTTGCCCACCCGGTACCGATGATTTTACAACAGATAAGCTTTTAAAATTCCAATAATTTAATAATGCGTTGAGTTAAGGGTAATTTAAATGACATTTGAAAATACTTTCAGTACAATATATGAAGCAAAAAAAAAAACAGAGAAACGTAAATGCTCAAACAAAACAGCAGCAGGGAAAGCTGCGCACGTTACAAATTTAGCCAATAAGGGATCCTCATTTGCATTTTATGATCCTTTACACAAATAGTACACTATGTAAAAATCGACGTCTCCTATTGGTTGATCCATCTCGTATTACAATATGTCTTCGTGATGCAATCAATTTCTGCCAAGAGCTCTCGGGAGTGTCGTGGTGTAGAGGTTTAGACAGCTGGGTCTCACCTAGACGGCCTGGGTTCGATCCCCGTTCCTTTTTTTTATTTTTTTTTAAGTTGATATTTCTAAACAGTTTTTTTCTTGATTTTGGGTACGTCTTGGATTAGTTTGGGTATGTCTTGGGTTAGTTTGGGTTAGCACCTGGTTAGTTTCCCTTCTTTGAGCCCCCGTAGCGAGTGAAGCGAGCGGAGGGCGATGCGAATTGACCAATAGGAGAGGCCGATTTTTTATAGGGCACTATTTGTGTAAAGGATCTTATAATGCTCCTCATTTCGACGCGCCATTTTCTAATAATCTGGCTTCAGTACTTCAGTTGTTGCACAATTAGGTATAACACCAACACATATCCTCAACGGAGTGTTAGCACGTTAGCTGTGTAGTATATCAGTCTTTATCTTTTTATTATGTATTTGGGCAAAACTATTTGATAAGAAGGATCACTTTCCGCGGCGGCATGTCAACGATATCGGCAGGCCATGATACAAATAAAACAATCATGTTGGCAGGCGACCTTTGACGCGGCGGCCATAGACCAGCTCATCCTTTTGTCAGATTAATTTTCATGCCTAAATTATATAGTCGAGTAAATATTCGATATAAGATAATATCGCTATTTTTTAGTTGTATTGTATTACAAAATAGGAATGAAATATACAGTAAAAATATTGTGCGAAACCTTTAACCAATTTTAAAAACACCCAAAAGGCCAAAATTTAATTAAATATTAAAAGATGGGGAAAAATCGAGCAACATCTTCTTCTTGATGTCTTTTGTCAGAATATTAGTATTCGGAAATATAGTGAAATCATTAGCACAAAATCAAAATCTTTTAAATATTAGTTATTACATACCTTGAGTATTGTTATCAATAATAACTAATTAAAAACGTTAACAGATTTTTGAAACAGCCAGTTGAATACAAACTTAATCAAAATATTTATTTGGTGATAATAATAAAAAAAAACCATAACATAAGTTTGACAGGGCGCTGCAAACAATTCAGAAGATATCAATTGTGTTTTTCCAAAGCCAAATAGAGTGTTAGAGTGCTATAAATAATTTCGTCATAAATTTGATTAAATATACCGCAAACGAAAATATCGTTTATGGCCAGCTTTTATTTAAATTCAACCTGTGTGCGGCGAAATTCGCCGATCGTTACCAGGCAACGAAGAAATTAAACGACGATTCCTTTGTAGTGCTCTCTTGTCATTAAGTGGACCTTCTTGTCGTAGTTAATATTCGCTGGTTCCATCCTACTTAAGATTTATATACCAAATATAGCTGGGTTGGCTAGCTTGGTTAGAGAGAGACTATTCCCTGTAATATATTATCAAATTAGGTATAAAATTATTGTTTTAGTTATGGAAAATAGAGGCAAATATCAATGTATAATTCGTCCACTACAGAAAGAAGATTAGGATGCGAGCAAACCCAAATACTCGAAGAATCATAGAAAACTTAATAAAATATTAACTCCATTCACTACGCGGAGTTTGAATTTTTAGTTTAAAAAATCACACGAGTTTGTTGTACCGAAATATTTCGAAAATAGGGGATTTTTGAGAAAATGTGCGGTTTTAAAATCATGTAGTGATTTAAAAAAAAATTATTTGTTTATGTACGTGGACCCCTCTAACCGAAAGCGAAAAAAAAAATTTCAAAAATAATTTTCGAAAAAAACTAATTTTGATGTGGGTACTCTAAAGAGGGGTATTTGGGGGCGCGGAGTTCGAATTTTTGGTCTAAAAAATCGCACGAGTACGTATATCTAACATGCGATTCAACGGTCAATATGTGCTATACATGCTGTTCATTAATCGATCAATGAATCGGGTTGCGTTTCGGCCACTTCCGTAAAAATTTTCCTGAATCGCTTTAGGGCGATGTTGCCCATCCCTAAAGATGTGCTAAGTCGCGATAGTGGGGTTTAATTTTTTAAGGCGTTGGTTATTATTGGATACAACGCGCGATGAGCTGCTTATAGTACGAATGAAGAGTTTTACATATTCATTGCGAGAATGTTTACCGTGTTAGATACAATCACATTAAAACTTGATAGAAAAAATAAAAACGGTAGCCCCTAAAAATCGGCCGCCCGAGGCGGCTGCCTCGCCGCCTCACCCCTAGAGACGGGGCTGCTGAGTTTATGAGAAATAGATAATGAGTCTTGTAGATACTAGACTGCGTAATAAAAGCAGTGTTAAGATCAGTGTTTAGCTTCTATAATTTAATGCTGATTAATGAGTTGATGCAAGATCAGATTAAAAGTGTGCAAATAAAATATCAAAGAGTACAGTAACATCATACTTACACTCCTTACAATGAGGAATTAGAATGCCTCGCAATAAAAGAAAAAAAAACAAAATGAACATTCAATATTATAGCCGGTGCATAAATTGTATCCAATATATATTTACAGCGATGGATTGAAGGGGTACTCCATTGGTCTTAGGGTAGATGAACGTCACGGTAGGAAACCTGAGCTGGAGATATGTCATTTCACGCTAAAATATTTTACAAAGCCTTAAGTTTCAGCCTGAACAAGCAGTCACTCAATAGAAAATAAAACGTGTTACCAATGAAAAGTCTCCTTGTAACTTCAAAAAATGGGTATTTGGTGATCCCCAAATAAAAGCAAAATCAACAGAATCCTTTTCACGGCTTCAAAGTCGTGGTGAGAAAGACCAAGAATTCGTATTAAAAACTGCAAATACAAAGCAAGGAAAAAACTATGAATTAAAAAAAAAACAATACGTGCTGGTGCTAAGCTAAACAGAAGATATGAAGATGTCGATATAAGGCATTGTCGATAAGTGAAATAGTACAAATCTCATTGCAAATTACAAGAATAGTTCAGATATTGAAAACCTTTTAGATTATTTAACGCGTCCAGCACATAAAATTCTAAATAAATTAATTAACACAACGCTAATCAATTAAGAACATTTCATAACAAATTCAGGCAGCCAAATATCGATATGAACCCAAGTTTATTACAGTGCCTTCAAGTCCATATGTTCACAGCGGAACCCACGGTAGAAAAAGAAACTAACAAACCTGAAAAATCGATAATTTTACGCCTGTCTGGCCTGAAAGTACTAAAGTAGCGAATAGCGCTTGCAATAAATGCCATAGAGACAAAACCAAAATTAGGCCGAAAAATACATGTAATATTTTCAACAAAAATTAAAATATACTCAGGTAAGCAAAATAACTGATCTAAAACAGCAAAATATTTATCTACTGGTTTAATTCGTAAGAGAGCAAGTATATAAAGGGATTGAAAATAAACCATAACCTCGATCTGACAGCTGGGATGTAAACAAATCCAACTGGTTAATTGGTGAAAAATATTCAATAAAATTAAAATTATACATGACCATGGAAAACACTAAGATTAGGATTGCATAACAATGTAAACGAACTGTATATGGTCCCAACTGAATAAGGAATAAGCCAGAGTATAAATGTGAATGTGACCAACAACATACTTAAGGTAATTAAATAAACATACTAAGCAAGACAATAGTCATTTAAGTTCCATCCTACTTAAGATTTATATACCAAATATAGCTGGGTTAGCTAGCTTGGTTAGGGAGAGACTATTCCCTGTAATATATATCAAATTAAGTTTAAAGTTATTGTTTTAGTTATGAAAAATAGAGGCAAATATCAATGTATAATTCGTCCACTACAGAAAGAAAATTAGGATGCGAGTAAGCCCAAATACTCGAAGAATCATAGAAAACTTAATAAAATATTAGCCCCATTCACTGTAATTAAACATTTAAAATAAAAGGTATCGAATTTACCAAGAAATGTAATTAAAAATTAGTAACCAACTAACAAATATCAATCTTCCAGGTGGTGAGGTGTACCGTCTTGTGGCCACCATAGTAATACGTTCAAAGGTTCTTATATTGGTCCTTACTAATTCTGCATATCTTTCGGAAGTTAAATTTCCTTCATGAAAAAACGAACCTACAATTTTATTGTGCCACATACCGGCCCATACATTAAATGACTGTCGTCCCTGAGGTCTTACTTCTTGATTTTGCCTTGGGTTTTCTATTGACCAATAGTATTCTTTATGTCTATTAAATAGTCCATGTGTGCATTCATCTGTGCGTAGATTTATTTAGGAAGTCGTAATTTTCATTAATTCTATTTTGCAACCAGTTACAAAATTCTAATCGTCTCTCAGCATCACCAGGTCTTAGTTTTTGAGTAATATGAATTTTGTAAGACTATTTAAAGTTGTCCAAACTCTCATTCGCGGTGATACTACTTCATCTGAGAAATGCCTAATTGAAGCTCGAAGATTATAATTTGCCTTAAAAAAGAATTTGAAATTATTCATTTTACTTCCTACTTTGTAATAGCTTTCAAGCTTACAGTGTTTAAGATAATTTGTTCCTCTTCTGGATCGATTCGTCTTCCATATTTATCCCTTGGCTTAACGAAACTGTCGTATTGAGTCAAATTATTATCAATATTGTCAACTAACATAAAATCATACAGTGGAAAGTTTGAACTTAACCTTGAATCGTAATTATAAATTGTTGTTAATTAAAGTATAAACTGTTATGATTAACCTTGTTGACAATTCAAAACAATACTCGAATTAGAGGTCAAAGTTTGGTATAAAAAGCTGTGCAGCAGCCCATACCGGCAGACTTTGATCTCCAGTGCGAATTACCGAAAGGGAAAAGCCCCTCTGGTAGATCAAAGCTCTCACTTTTAAAAAAGACCTATCAGTGCGAATTACCGAAAGGGAAAAGCCCCTCTGATCAGGCACG
>MU182284.1:7548-21046 GCA_016904865.1 Pissodes strobi | reverse complement strand
TATCAGTGCGAATTACCGAAAGGGAAAAGCCCCTCTGATCAGGCACGCCTTAAAAGTGAATCAGTAAAAATTAATAACGCCATAAGGCAAAGTGCTATTTAAATTAACTACATTTAAAAAGTAAACTACGTTACTAAATATTCAGCCTGACCAAATAATCTATCCGCCCGTCAATCTAATTGTAACAGCCCTTCAGGCTAGCTCTCCCTCTCTCTCGCTGCTGTTCGTGGTTAACATTTTCGCAAGGAATATCCCAGGGGACTTACGAGATATGCATTCCCGAATATTTTGGTAATACTTACAACCTTCTATACTCAACCTGAAGTTAATAAACCAAGCCTTTTTTACACCGAGTGTTTCTATCCATCTCTCCCAACTACCTATATCTGAGCTCCGTCTAGCAAAAGAACTATACTGCGGCTGCCGTCTTTCTGGATATTCCAACAAATAAATAGCGCTCACAAGCCGTTTTTGAATTTCGGTTCGAAATATAATAAACCATTCAGGGCCATATTTAAAAAAGCAAAGTTGATGATGGCACCTCAAAAACGAAACGACAACTTGAAAATCTAATAACACTATCTTGTAGAGCAGAAAAAGTAGAGTCATAAAAAAATTAATATGAAATCACGAATATGGTTTTTCCAAAAATCCGCTAAGGTATTCGGAATTTTAGTCTTTTAAGGTGGCATTTTGATCAGCATCAAATCGCGCAACTTTGTCTTCATTTAACTGACCTCGTATCTGTTCTAGTTTCCGAGATCCCAATAATGAGGCTTTAATTCGATACACCCTGTACATTAAAGAAGAGGGTTACAAGTAAAATATACCAAAAAAGACGCATCAATACAATTGCCAGCAAAAAGCTATTTTAAAAAAAAATCCAGAGTCGTAAATCTTGGTGTTTCTTCTATAAAAAAAGTTAACAATTTTAGATCGGGAAATGCGAGAAAATCGATGTTAATGCAGAAAAGCTTTCCATACTTCGGCATTTTTACAATTTTGGATAGATAGATTTGCTTTTGATGCATTACGGCAAATTTGAAGGAACATGTCTTCCAATATTTTAACATGACGTTTAGATTAAAATCTGTAGATTTATACCTTTAATTGCATAAAATCTCTATGGAAACAATTCGAAGGTGGAAATTGGTTAAGGATCGGAAAATTTGTATTTTTTTTGTGATTGTGTGCAGTGTCTATAAATTTAATGGCAAATTTTGCGGTAAAACTTCACTTACAGGATATCGGTGCATATAATTTCAGTGGTATATGTCGATTTATTTGCCTAAAATTGTATTTAAATTAGTCATTTTTATATTCTACACAAATTATGTAGATATAGCACACCCTAGTAAGTATTATTTATGAATTTTCTTATGAATTTAATCTAGGACTTGATAGATATATGTTGTTTCTTATACAGCTTTTTAGAAGTTTTCACTTCTATCGTGTGGTCTTATGCACACATTGTTTTTTAAAATCAGTATGTAGTTGGTTCTGTTTTTCCGAATATATCATCAATGAACAAATAAACCTTAACTAAAAAACAATGCTCAAAAAAAATTTTTATGTGAAACTTCTTTAGCGAGGTTAGTAAGTCCGAAAATATGAAACGGAAATCAAAGTGAAACACTTGAATGAATCCAGTTCCAGTATAGTTTGTTCAGAGCAGGTATAATGTTTCGTAATAATGACGACACCAGCAAATCTCATAAGAATACACTTGATGTCATTGATGACGTAACATTGTAGTTGGTTTGAACAAACATTCTAGCTAGAAGGCTGAAATTTTCAGGATATGTAGCCGGGGTAAAATGAGGATCCTGGACGAAAACTGGGTCCTATACCCCGTAATTAATTTCGGAAGAACGGTAAAATTTTTAGGGTTGGTGCGTCTCATGGGGGCTACCTTTGGCCATATGGGGGGATTGGGGCTCTAATGAAAGGGGGGATTTTGGAGGGAAAACGGTTTTTTGCCGCTATCTCTGCAATGGAGCCTCGAATCGAAAATCTGGCAAACGATGACTCCGTAACAGGGTCATCAGTGGGGGGATGGTAACTTATACCCCTGCCCCTCGGATATCCAAAAATCCTCGAAAAAATTGGAAAAAAATTAAAAAACCCAAAAAATTATTATTAGGATTATAAAACGAAATAAGAAAAAAATATAATAATAAAAAGAAGAAATTTAGAGAAGCACGGTTTTCGGTGAAAAAAAGGCGAAGGCGTTGAGCTACGAGTTCGGAGATGGCAAAAATTAAAAGGAAAAAACATTTTATGTAAGACAAATGCTGTATGAAAAAAAAAATTTGGAAAAAATTAAAAAAAAAAAATTTAAAAATGTCAAGGGGGGCAAAAGTTGATAAAAAAAAATTGAAACTCAATTCTTAATATCTCTTTCAGAAGTTTCACTTCAGTTTTGTGCTTATAAAGGCCAGAGGCACATAATTTGTTTTTAAGTATATTTTAGCAGATATTGATGTATTTTAAAAAAAATACATATTTCAATTACTAACAGAGCATCTGGAATCATACATAATGCCTGTAGAATTCTGAAGAAATAGCAAATATTATAAAGGATCTCAATAATAAGAAATGAATTAGTTTAGATGAAATTCCAACTTCTCTATAAAAAATTTACATTTTTTACCAATTATACCGCATTTAGTAAATAGGTCATTAAGTTGAGAAATTTTCCAAAAAAAAAAAAACTGAAAGCAGCTCTAATCAAATAAATCTGCGAAAAAATTATGTCCAAAATTATTGACCTGATGCATTACTCAATAATCAGAATTAGATATATGAGAACGTGATAAATAACGTTTCAGTTTTTTTGAGACAAATGGCATTTTTCAGAAGTTCAGATTGGTTTCGGTCGAAAAAGTTCAAATTTGGAACTTTAGTACACATTTTGGAATCTCTCAATATTAAGCAACACAGCAGGGGGTGACTGATTTTCCAATCACTGATTGGCATGAAATGGAAAAAAATTAAGCGAGATATATCAGAAGGGGGTTTCCTTTTTAATGTAATTTATACCAATTACACTTTGGAGAACAACGGAACATCGTATGGAGCAATTTGCAAATGACACTTGTATGGTATTTTCAGCCGAAAAAAAATGTGATCCAAACAACATCTTTTTTGACACGCTTGTCTCACTACAGAAACGGTTTTATCTTAATATTAAATTCATTTCAGTTAATCCTCCACATGAAATGGCTATATTTTCCATTTTTTTATGACAGTGGCACACACACTAAAGGGAGATCCTATGGCACTTGACGAGCGGTGTGTGTGCGAAGATGTTGACTGACACGGTTCTTGAATAGTTGTAGGTTATAATTAGGGGAAAACAGATCTGTAAAACAGGGATATCTCGCCCACATGTCTGCGGTGTTCCAGACTATCCAGATCCCGGGTCAAATCCGGGTCGCCAACCAGACGCACATCTCTTATCTGAATGGAATCCAGCAGCTTTGGGGTGTGCTTAGCTGCGGCATCCCAGATCCGTCTTATTTGCGCTTTGTAGAGCAAGAGCAGCTGCTGTTGTGTTTTCAGTTTTTAGTTGCGAGGCTGATTTTGCGATGTTAACGACGACGTGGTCATACCAGGACATATTGCTGTTGACCGAGACACCCAGTAGTCCGATTGACGAGGATGAAGGAATGGTCCATCCTGCTATAAGGATAGCAGGTTCTGCCGTATTGGCTTTCTTGATAAACGTGACCACTTGGGTTTTTGCTGCATTGAACTGGCCCAAATTCCTGTCGCCCTAGGTTCGAACTTTTTCCAGATCATTAATTATTGTAATCTGCTCCTGCCTACGGTGATAAGTCTCAATCGCCGGTAAAGATTTTTCTAATCTAAATTGGGAGACAAAGGTACTGTCATCTACAAAACTGTAAACAGGATTATTGGTTTCAGTCAGCAGGTCATTAATACAGATGAGGAACAGAGTTGGTGAAAGTATTGCGCCCTGAGGCACTCCAGTATTAATGGTGAATGTGTCCGAGATGTGTCCATCAACTGCAACGTACAAAAATCGGTTCTTAAGGAAACTGGCACGTCAGCTGCACAAAGATACTAGCAGTCCGAAGGACGGCAGTTTGTTGAGCAGTCATACCAAACTCTGTCAAATGTCTTCGAAATATTCAACGCAATCGCTCGAGATTCTCCGTAGTTCTCAATTGCTCTACACCATATATGAGTGACATAGGCCAATATATCTCCAGTCGATCTCTGTTGACGAAAGCCGTATTAGTTATCGCTAATTATTCTATTGTTCTCGAGGTACTTGAGTATAGTTGCTGATTGACTACACTTTCCACGACTGCGGAGTTTATTGGAAGCAAGGAAATTGAGCGATAGTTTGTGGGCGTGGTTTTCTTGCCTTTTTTGGAACAGGTTGTACTCGAGCGACTTTCCAAGAAGACGGGTAAATCCCTTTTCGGTAAGACCCAGGAAAAAGTATGAAAAATATGGGTGTTAATTCATTGGCGCAGTTTGATGGCTGGTATTCCATTCGGCCCTGATGCCTTTTGCGTATCTAGCTCTTTGAGGATTTTACGAATGTCACGGTGTTGAAACTTAACTTCTGTCATGGTAGTGTTTATATTAGATATGGTGGGGAGAGGCTTGACATGATGGACGTTTAAGGTAGACTGCGATGAAAATAGTTCGGCAAGCATTTTTGCTTTTTCCTTAGCTGTAGCTGCCGTGACGCCGCGTTCGTCTGTCAAAGGTGGAAGAAACTTTTCTGTAAAATTATTGCTTACTGCCTTTGCTACCGATCATAAATTCCTGAAGCCCCTGGAGCATTGCAAAGTTTTCCTGGTTCTTTGATTCTGTATAATTCCGGAACCTAATTTCGCGTTTTTGAGCTCTCGCATGGATTGGAGAGCCCACATGGATAGGCTGGCTCCTAAGCCTAATTCCAATCGAATTGAGCCTTGGGCCTTAGCAAGTTGTCGAGCCCTCATAAGACTCCAGAATAGGAAAATTCATAGGTGCCGATTTCACGGAGGCAATGGGTGCAGCATTTGCACAGTGTCATTCAAAGGCCCATGTTACAAATTTACAATTAAATATTAATAAACACCTATTGTTTTAAAGTGCTAATGATTTTTGATAAGTAGATAGCAAGCTGTCATAATTTCAATGCTTTTCGATTTTTATTTTGGTTTGAAATATGTTGCCCGATAACATATTATCAAAGAAATTTAGCCATTATTATGTTACGGTAATTTTAACAATTCCGCAGCATGATTTTTGTTCAGAGTTCTTTTATGTTTATTCCTACTAGAATTAATACATTTTTATCTTAAGTTTAACTTACTATTTGAACCGACCCGGTAATATCAGCACCGAACTTTCAAGGTTAAGCAACGTAAAAATATCAATAATCTTACAGAAAATAGGTAACTATAATAGCTCAACATAAGTTCAGTACCCGTTGTGGTATCAAATTTCAATCGTGCTGCTGGTTTTATTCAGAAATGATAAATGTCAGTGTCTATCAGGTTTGTTTAAAATTCATTTTTCTTTAAAAACACTTAGTTATTTTAAAGCAAACATATTAATATTATGATCATTTTTTGCAAACTCAGCAGTAGAAAAGCTTATTTTAATCAGGCATTTAACTTTAATATGCTAGTTTGCATAATTTGAGTCGGACAAAACACAACTTTATATAAACCTTTTTTATTGATTTTTAACTACGAAGCGAAATTTACCAAAATTAATTTGGACCAGCCTCTATATATTTTTTTTAATTCTATTTTAGGCTCATGAGACGTTTCACACCTTTCGGGGCAATATAATTGCTTATTAATGGAAATAATACAAATATGAGGAGTATAAAAATTTGACAATGGAATTCTGGTAAATCATTGTTACTTTCAACCAATGAGAAAACGATTGCGTGATCATTAGCAGAATGGTAAAACTATCCGCTTTTCCTTAAACGTTTACCTGGAGTTTTATGGAGGTTGAGTTTTAACAACAAAGTTTTAACTCTTTTCCTCCAGTCTAAAACAAACGACTTCTTTGTGATGTCGGATAGTATTAACTTTAATATAAATTTTGAGTGAGGTCATCTGATTAATTTATCAAAATTGCTATAGCCAAAATAAACCGATCCTATCGATTGCAAATTCACGTGACCTAAAAGGCAATTATTTAGCATCAAAACTTGAATCCTCAATATCTGCATGGAAAATATCTTTAATATTGCACGTGCACGTCGATTAGTCGGTCATTTTCGGTGATATTTAAATAAGCCTACCTAAAAACACCAAAATTCCCAAAAACATTTGTCAATTTGTATTTTTCTGTCTCGTAGTAATTTTGGATAATTGTCTCATTTCGCAATCCACCCCCTATAGCCAAAAATCTATTCTTGACTAGTGCAATATAACAACCATTTTTCTTCTCGTACCAGAGAAAATCAAGCTTTCACTCAAGCGACAAGCGAGAGGCGCTTACTCCTTAAATGATTTTTTCCGCTAAAAACATGACTGAAATTCGACGCGACACATAATCTCAATTTTTATCCCGAAAAAGCAATTAAATAAAATTGCTAAATTAATTAAAAATTAATCGATTAACAATGCTTTTCATTAGAAAACTCTTAGGTGATGAACTACGAGTACCACAGGATCTCTACGCTTAATCTCCCGTAATGGGTTTTTTATGGAGATTTAGCGGCCGCTTATATGGAAGTCCAGAAGTTATGGTATATGTAATATGTATGTTCGAGCACATTAAAAACGAATAACAAAAAGCATCACTATAGGAGAAAAGACGTTTGAGAGTCGTAAAAACGGTTTGTTTTTAAGTCGGTCAGGGAAATACATATTATGCCCAATGGGTAGTTTATTAATATTATGGCATCCTATGCTTTCTAGTTTTAATGGGCAATGTTAAGATGTATCACATGCGTTAGCGTTTCAGTTTCAGTTCGGTTCTCACTAAGCGTCGGTTATTATTGTTGTTAAGACAGTGAAATTAAGGGGAAATCTTGCGAAATTGATTAATAAATTTTCTTTTCAAGGGCTCTCAAAAATCGCGAATTTTTTGCTTTATTGGTGCTGGTACTATTTAAAATATTTAATTTTTATTCTCCACCAAGAAACATTTTTATGCATGGTTATTAAAACGCCTTATTTTTTGCACATATGCAATAGAACACCTATAACATTTATTAATCAAATTATAAACTCTTCCAATTCCATAAGTATGGTGTTTATATAAATTCTACGTGTAGGCAACATGCAAATTTTATTCGTAATTATGTATTACCTATAATTGGTATCATGTTATCCCTCAAAATTTTTAAAATACATTCACTAGGCTTTAATATTCTCCTAAATTCAATTTTTAATATATGCTTTGGCAACAGTTAAAAAAATTGATAATCAAGAGATAAAGTGATGGTTTATAGTAGAAACTTAAAACATTATTCAACAAGATTTCCGCATTAAGGGTAATTTCATGGCTTCTGAAGTTTATATCTGTCCATTATTATAGACACTAAGCAAAATTGAATTTTTATCAGCGTTTCTTACCAAAAATGTTATTAACGATTTAAAATTTACGCCGGATATATTTGATTATTGCAATTCATTATATTGGAATATTATTTATTAGCTAGCTATTATTTACTAAAGATCAAGACCAAGATATGGCTGGTCATCGCTAGGAATTTTCTTGGCCTTGCCTTGGTCTTGATCATCAGGAACTAGGAAGCATTTAAGATTCAATGCAAAAACCACGTAAACAATTACTTTTCCAATTAGCATTTTTGTTCTTCTTTCAAGAAATTTATCATAAACTAGGAATCTTCACAGCTACAACGCTTAAAATGAGATTGTCTGCTTAGTCGACTGTTGTTATCTCTTAAAGTTTATATCATTTTAATTTTGATATTAAAAACTAAGTCAATTGCTACTTTAATACATTAATATATACTGCTAAAGTATTAATATTTTTGTTTGGTTTAGTATATTGTGTAACTAGGAGGAAAAGCAAAACATTCCTGGACGACTGTGGTAGGCGCAACCGAGACCAGCAACACAGGAGTCCAGGATTGTGCTTTTCCTACGAGTTGCACATACTATTTTTTATCCGATCGAAATTAATTAGAATACGTACTTATATAAATAGAGCCGAATATTACTCTAAATAAAAACGGTGTTTTAAATTTAAACTCAACATAATATCAAGTTTTGAATGGAGCGAGCTTGAAGTTTATTACGTAGCTACGGAAACTACAGCTAAATGCTACTTTTGATAGACGTCAGATCTGACAAACAGGGCGTTTGAATATGACAGAAATGTTACATTCCCGGCCTAGGACGGGAATGCTATATTCCCGGACAGTTATTTTCTATTCTTGTACAGTTATTGCATGTTGCTAAGCAACGAATACAATATACTGGAATCATGTGTTTTAATAATTCGCGTGAAACTGCCTCTTTTCTTAATATAAAATTAACTATATTTTAAGTATAGGTTAGCTATATATTTGTATTCTTAATTCGTTGTGACTATTTATTTTAGTTGATAAGCTAGAGCGATGTACCTTATTATTAAAATAACTTTGCTTGATTTGCATTATATTATCGTAAACAGCCAGCGAATCGATTTATATTTTTGAAGAATTCTGTTAGCCTGCAAATACGTTGTATTTGACTTATTACACCATAATTTAATTTGAGTTTGAATGTTTTATTACCTTTTGCGAACCCTAGGTTGATGTTTCGGAGATCGTTTTTGGACCTCTGCTTTAAATATATTTCTCGTTCGGTGCAGCTCACCAGTTTTTTTTAAGGTTTATGCCAAATAATAGGAATGGGCTATTTATCGCGCGTTCGTCATTCTTGAAGGTTTATCATTCCTGTTAAAGCATTTCCTAGCATTTCTGGAAGAATGTAATTTTAGCTCACTATTCGTAGCTTCCGCCATCATTTATCATCATAATAAGCGAGAATTAAGGCGTTCATTTTCTTAGAATTATTCCTTGTATCGAATCACTCGTCATGTTTTCAGCCCATCACTACTTGTGGCGCAGCATTTCATTTCGAAGTTAAATTGACGGAACGTTGGAGAAGTCCTTTTCTAGATTGCTCGTCCGGCGAACGTTTGCCTTTGCCAGGATAGCAAGAAATTGCACGTTTTAAGTATTGTGATATAATACAACCCTTTTGATAAGGGATTTATCGTGTCGTTTCTGTTTGTTTTTTAACACGACCGATTTTTCGGGCTCTATAAGCTGTACTAGCGGCTTCCACGTTCGTCCCATAAGACCGAGACCGTCGAATCTCTCCTAATACACCCTCATGTCCGAGTTCGAGGATTTTTCTGGTGGGCAGAAGTTTAAGTGCAGAACTACCACTTGTTCTGAAGGGCCAGAAGCAGGTCCACAACCTTTTCTCTGGAAGGCCAGAAGCGTCAGTGAATGGCCTGAACTTGTGGTTCCCGCACTAAAGGCCATCGACAGAATTCGACGACGGGATTTGGGTATAAGTTTTGTGTCTCATTGTTTCTTATGTTTACTCTTCGTTTGCTTTTATTGATATAAATCAAACATTGAATTTAGGTAGCTCATTGATTTTAATTAATTTAATTTACATTTATTCACTGGTTTATCGGACCAGTTAATCTAATTGCTTTGAGTTGTTTTTCATTTTAAAAGTCAAGCGCTGGCTGGATAACTTCATTCTTTTCATTTATTAGTCGGTAGATATAACCGCTCTGAATTTTATCTTTTTACCATATGAATCAAGCTAACCATAGTTTTAATCTAATCTGGTGCTTTTATTAATTTCTCAAGTTTTTTTTGATCTTATCTTTGTGTCCGCTCATTGCGGCATATTATCACCATCAGTGCAGCTATTAGCGCACGCATACCTAGTTGTAAGAAGCTTAGTCTGCGTCAAGTGATCCTTTGATAAGTAGTGTTTAGTGCATTTAGTGATAAGGCATATAGAACCGAGGTTTTGCAACTGAATTGGTCTCTGTACGTACAATCTTCATATTGTACTCTGTTTATTTTATTAATTACTTTAAGTCATTTAACATTCTTTTGTCTACTCAACCACATTTTAATATAACCTTTTTTCTCCAGATAGATTGTTGCTGTGTTTGCAAAAAAAAGGATTTAGTAGCAAATATAGTGTCCATTAAAGTTTTAGATTGTGTTTTCTTGATAGGTTAAGTTAGTTGATTATAGTGCCATAATTAGTCTCATTTTCTTGAAATTAAGTACTAAGAACCGATTAATTTTATGAGCGAATCTAGCCACTCGGTACAACACCAGCCGAGCTTTTTCCATTTAGCTGGCTAGAACGGGTGGCGCTAGAACGGGTGGCGCTCAAACGACCCCACGACAGGGGCCGGGTTTTGTAACGCGACTCTCCGGGTCTAGGTTCATTTTTTTTAATTAATTGGGAAAAAAAATCTTTGGGTTCAATCATAAAAAACGTGTTGCACATGACTTTTGCGGTGAGAAAACACATCGGAAAGGTGTCGTTGTTACATTCCCGGCCTAGGACGGGAATTTTATATTCCCGGACAGTTATTTTTTATTTTTATACAGTTATTGCATGTTGCTAAGCAGCGAATACAATATACTAGAATCATGACTTTTGCGGTGAGAAAACACAAAGGAAAGGTGTCGTTTTTCGTCCGATCCGATAAAAAATAATTTTTGATTACACTTCTGGGTAAATTCGGTACTTTTTATTTTAAACGTTTAATTACAGTGAATGGGGTTAATATTTTGTTAAGTTTTCTCTAATTCTTCGAGCATTTGGGCTTGCTCGCATCCAATTTTTTTGTTTATAGTGAACGAATTACACATTGTTATTTGCCTCTATTTTCTATATCAAAGACAATATTTTTATGCTTAATTGTATATATATTATAGGGAATAGTCTCTCCCTAAGCCTTACTGTTCTTTATAAGATGTCGAGTTAATACAACCCAGCTATGTTTTGTATATAAATCTTAAGCTAAATGAAACTTAAATGACTATTTTCTTGCTTAGTTTGTTTATTTAATAAAAATAAATAAATTTATAAGTGTGTTGTTGGTCACATTAACATTTATTTCTGGACATAATTTTTTCCTCGCTTCCTTATCGCTTTTATTAACATAAATACTATCTTTTCTCTAAGTTCATTAGTTTATTGCTTGGTCCAGTAACTTAAAGTAAGTTATTATTAGTGATTACTTAGTTTAACCATTAGTTTCTATTTTGCACCTTGATTTTTGGCAGTCCTGACAATGTTTCCGTGCGTTCATTCGTCAGCTATAATTTGGCATATTTCTTATTCAGTTGGGACTATATACAGTTCGTTTACATTGTTATACAATCCTAATCTTAGTATTTTGCATGGTCAAGTATAATTTTATCTTTATTGAATATTTTTCACCAATTATCCTGTTGGGTTTGTTTACATACTAGCAGTTAGATCGAGGTTATGGTTTATTTTCAATCCCTTTATGTACTTGCTCTCCTATTGGCTGTTTAAGATCAATTATTTTGCTTACCTCAGTATATTTTCATTTTAGTTGACAACATTACATGAATTTTTCTGGCTAATATTGATTTTGTCTCGATGACATTTATTGAAAGCGCGATTCGCTACTGTAGTACTTTCGAGTACGCGCTAGATTATTGATTTTTCAGGTTTGCTAGTTCCTTTTTCTAACGTGGGGTTCGCTGTGAACCTATGGACTTGAAGGCTCTCTAATAGACTTGGCTTTATATCGATATTTGGCTGCCTAAACTTTTTATGAAATGTTCTGAATTGATTAGCGTGTGTTAATTAATTTATTTCGAATTCTATGTGCTGGACGAGTTAAACCCTCTGAGAGTCTTTCAATATCTGAACTATTCTTGTAATCTGCAATGAGATTTGTGCTATTCCACTTATCGACAATGCCTTATATCGACAATTCGATATCTTCTTATCTTCTAATACGAATTCTTGATCTTTGTCACCACGAATTTGAAGCCGTGAAAAGCATTCTGTCCGGTTAGGAATTTTGGAAGTTTACTAACACCACGAGTGGTGGATTTGGCCTAACCAGGACGATATTTGATTGTTGATTTTGGTTTTATTTGGTCATTACCAAATACCCATTTTTATGGATATGAGGATAGTTTTCATTGGTAAGACACTTTGCTAGCACGTTTTTTTTTATCTATTTAGTAACCGTATATTCAAGTCGAAACTTAAGGCTGTGTAAAATATTTTAGTGCCACAATTTCGAAGGGTCAGCCTTGTATTCCTGTTAAGGCCATAAAAACCCTATTGTAAGACCGCAGGAGTACACCCTCAATCCACAGAGGTAAATATATATAGGATAAAATTTACTGTCTAAATTTATGCACCAGCTATAATATTGAATGTTCATTTTGCTTTATTAAAGTTACCATTTTATTTTTTTTTTGTTCCGAGGTATTCTAAGTCCTCACGGTAAAGAGCGTAAGTATTCTGTTACTATACTCGTTGATATTTTATTTGCACACCTTTAATCTGATCTGGCTTCAACTCATTAATCAGCATTAAATTATAGATCTCAAACACTGATCTTAACACTGCTTTTATTACGCAGTCTCGTATCTACAAGACTAATTATCTAATTCTCATAAACTCAGTAATGTCTAGTGCAGCTGGTCGTATTTTTGGCTATTAAATTTATGGATCCGTTGCAGTGCAACAAACTTTAATTTTGAAAAATACTTTAATTAAGGTGAATTTTTAACAGTTGTGACAGTGGAAAATGAGGTTGCCTGCTTGCTCGACTGTTCTTATCCCTTTGGGTTCAATGCATATAACGATATAAATTTTTAATTCTTAAGTTGTGCTACTAATTACCAAATTTGTATGTATGATGAGAATCTTTTTGATTTAATAATTATTTTCTACTGATGTACTTTGAACAAGAACTAGGTAGTACTACGAAAAATAAAGACTGTTGGCCAGTTCATGCACACTATAAATGCATGATGAAATTATGCTCACCTAATATGACTTTTTCGTAATTCATGTATGTTACTCGGTATTAACCTCTCTTCACAAAATTTAAATCAGAAAAATCCTCTAATTAAAGAGTATTATCAACAATTATTATAACAGTCGAAAATGAGGTTGCTTTATTACGCGACTGTTGTTATCTTTTAAAGTTCAATGCATACAAAATTATACATTTTTACTTCTATTTATAATTTGTGTTAATAAGCAATTTTGGACAGTGGATTTTTTACTATTTTCTCTGGCGGTGATTTGAACATAAACCAGACAGTACTAGGAAAAAATTAATTGTTGATTTTTTTATTATTATCTCCTAATATAGTCTGAACAAGAACCAGGCAATACTAGGAAAAAGTAAAGATACTGTTAGCAAGATTTGGCACTCGTTAAATGCTTCGTCATATTATGCTCACTTAATATGGTTTTTTCGTAATTCATGAATATATATG
>MU182283.1:364653-416879 GCA_016904865.1 Pissodes strobi | reverse complement strand
TATTATACATATTTCGGAGGTAGTTTTGGAAGTACTTAAGCTTAAGTACTAAATTTAAGATTTAATTTTTTGCAAAATTTCCTTTTTATCTTTGAGATATTTATAAAATCGAGCACAAGACATTTTAAAATTAAATTAACATTGTAAAATAGCTTCAACATAGTCCGATGATAATTGATTTCTTGCCCCAGTTCATTGGAAATTCATCAGCAAAAAAATTCTTTCACAAATCGCATTAGGTACCGGAATGACAAATACATACTCGCATAGTTTCACTACCTCAGATTTTTAATCCGAATGCTCAGTTTTAAAACAAAAACTAATTTTTCTTCAACGCACTTGTTTTTCCACTCCTCTGTTAAAATATTGATTTCCAAAAAATTCTTTAAGTATAACACTGTCTGCGAAAACACTGGTCTCCCAAAATACGTACTTGGACTGATGGCAGATAAATAATGGTTTCCTTAAGTTCTATCCAATCTGGTATTTTACACAGCAGCATTCAGTCAAAAACGTTAAATTTTTTAAATAATGCAGACTATTTTTGAAGATAATCAATTGCAATCATAAAAAATAAGAACTTCATCTTCAAATTTTTTAATTAAGATTTCGGTCTCTGCTGTTTAATCTTTTTTTATTTTGCCTAGTTGAAGTTTTGTTTGTATCCTAATAAAACTGCATACTTTTCTTTCACCCAAAGGATGTCCTCTTTGAAGCAAAATATTTTTGACCTCAATAACACCAATTTTGGATCTTTTTAATTTTTGATATTTTTTTCGAATAAAAATAACTGGAAGTACAAAAACATGAAGTAGATTTCACTCAATGGATTGCTGAAGAATTCTGCTATAATTCTTAAATAATCACAAAATTTCTTCACTGTTTGTGCAGTATATAATATGAAAAAAAAATCTTGAGAACGATAACTTCCGCATCAACAAACAGCAGCTTAGCAGCAGTTGATATCGGGTTGTGGAGAATATACGCCGGGCAACCAATACCTTCTAATTATCTTTTTAATTCAGTCTTTAATTTAAAGTAGACATTCACTTGACCACATCTTTCGACGCCACCAAAGTTGTGGCAACACCAATGTTGTTGCCACAAAAGTCTATAAGGTGCTTTAAAGTTATGTCCAGATTTCGCAATGTGCTTAGGCAATAAGATGAAATAATTTCAGATATCTCATTAACTAGGGACGCCACAATTTAAAGTAGCTTAGATTGAATACCTTTCCTTTCTAGAAAATACTGACCAAATAACGGATTTTTTTTTCAGTTTTGTGATTGCTTGCATCTGTTCCAATACCGAAAGATGATACTCATTGTAAATCTTTAACTATTTTAGATACGGAATGGGATGAAAGAATATTTTTTACAATTGCTGTAGCCTTGCTTCTTGCAATATATTGCTTGGCAGCAATTTTGGAATCGGGGTAAATTAGTGAATTTAGCGTCGTTGTACAGGGTGTCCCAAATTCGAGCCTCATCATTGGGATCTCGGGAACTAGAAAAGGTACGAGGTCGGTTAAATGGAGGCAAAGTTGCGCGATTTGATGCTGATCAAAATGCCACCTTACAAGTTTAAAAATTCCGAACACTTCCGAAGATTTTTGAAAAAAACCGAATATTCGCGATTTTATTTTTATTTTTTTATGACTCTATTTGAATAGATATAACAAAATAAATTTCACATTTTCCTTGCTACTTTTTCTATTCTACAAGACGGTGTTATTAGATTTTCAAACCGACGTTTCGTCTTTGAGCTGCCATCATCAACTTTGTTTTTTTAAATACGGCCCTGGATTTTTTATTATGAATTTTAAGAGCTACTAAGGTCCCAAAACCAATGATGTATCGCACTGCTTCGAAAAATTCATATTAGTGACATTTTCCATAAGAACTCATGTGTTAGAGAGAGACGGAAAATAGATTTTTGGTAAGATCTTACCAGGAAATCATTAAAATGATTTTTTCGAAAAAGTGCGATACAGTGAGGATGTGAAATTTATTATTTGTTCCAAATCTAATCCCACACAACTATTTACTTGGGTAAATTGCTAAAAATATAGCCTAATATAGAGCTTATGGTTTGAGGCTTGACACTTTAATAATTATATTATTTATTAACCACTTCTTATGATAGTTTTTAAGCTTTCTTTATGCAAATCGTTCATGCGTAAAGAAAGGTTTTGATTTTTAATCCTATTAAAAATCTATTTTCTGTCTCTCTCTAACACATGAGTTCTTATGGAAAATGTCACTGATCTGAATTTTTCGAATAAGTGCGATATGTCATTGGTTTTCGGACCTTAGTAGCTCTTAAAATCCGTAATAAAAAATCCAGGGCCGTATTTAAAAAAACAAAGTTGATAATGGCAGCTCAAAGGCGAAACGTCGGCTTGAAAATCTGATAACACTATCTTGAAGAACAGAAAAAGTAGCAATGAAAATGTTAAATTTATTTTGTTATATCTATTCAAATAGAGTCATAAAAAATAAAAATTAAATCGCGAATATTCGCTTTTTTCCAAAAATCTTCGGAGGTATTCGGAATTTTTTAACTTGTAAGGTGGCATTTTGATCAGCATCAAACTTCGCAACTTTGCCCCCATTTAATTGACCTCATATCTGTTCTAGTTTCCGAGATCCCAATGATGAGGCTCGAATTTGGGACGCCCTGTACAATCCAGGGAATTAAATAATGATTGGTGATGCCTTAGAATTTTATAACCAGTTGTCACTTACGCTGCAACAATTAACAATTCTTCATTACTATCTTCCCTTATTAAAATTGCGAAAGAGGGTTTGAGGTTGATGCAGCAGATAATTTCAATTTATGACTATTTGTCACTGTATCATGCTGAACATCACCTCTACAGAAATATACAGACTACTTACTATACAAAAGGCTTCTTCGTTCGTACGTCCTCTTTTAAGAAAGCTCTATGTCTTAGTACTCTTCCGAAGAATTACGCTTTCTTTTAGGTGGCATAGTTTTCTGTAATAAAAAAAAAACACTATTACTTAGCCATAAATACCAAGTATGGCCAAACGAATCACATAAAATACACTATAATTATTAAAAATACCAATAATTACCAAAAAAAAAAAACAATAAGTGCCAGGTGCTTGTAAAATAAAATATCAAGGTGTGACTTACCCCTCGGCAAAATTTTTAAAACAAACTCAAAACCACAAGTTCTAAATCTTACAGTTTTTAAATGGTTTCGTTAAGCGCTTAAAATTTTAATTTAAAAATGAAAATGTTTACCGGCAACGCGAATTCTGCTAATGTTGTGCATTTTAATAATTGAAATTTTTAGTTTATAAAAAGCATCCGTTGCCGCTAAACTAAATTTGTCACTTTAAATTATAGATCTTATTGGGTAACTATTCTTACACCTAACCATTTTAATAGTGAGGTAAGTATCATCATAAATATCGACTTGGAATATCTTATCACGAATAGTCATTCCTATTATTGTAATTGTAAAATACTTTAATTAAAATAAATAAACACTTTTTACTAATACTTGTCAGTATTTTAACAAACTACGAGTATTAACATAGATAGGCATCCATTAAAACAAAACACTGCTTTAAAATTCAATGGAAAACTCGGCACAAAAACACAACACAATAATTAATTCTAAACAAATGTCATCCAACAACATGGAAATAAATATGACAGGGGGGTCGTGCAAGGCAAATCGGGACGTCGCGTCGCGTGCGTCGGGACACGGGGCTCAATGACGGGGACAGTCCCAATATATCGGATGGCAACCTTAATCAGGCCGTAGGTACTAAATTATCCTAAAAACTAATTCAAACTAATCCAAACCACAACAGTTGACTATCGAAATTTTTAGACGCCAATATTTATCAGAATCGATGTTTATCCCAGCATGTACCAGACAATACTAGTACGTCCTAGAGGAATGATGCAAACGTCCTAATGAAGGACGTTTTAATATGTTCTAGGCAAAACTAGTATATCCTAAGACAGGACACTTCGTATACATATAGGTATTTAATCAGTTTTAATTTTACTTTTATCTAAGGAATCTCACTTAAACGATGTACACATTTTTCTAGGCATCTCGTATATATGTTTTACGTTGCTATTGCGGACATATAAACATATTTTAAATATAAGACAAGATTCAAAATTTGGGCAGCTAAACGAATAATGCCTAAGACGGTAATCCTTATGAACACTATTAATGAGGTAATAAGATATATTTTGCTGCAATTTTAATGCCATTCCGACGTTTTACTTTAGAAGTTTTTTAATTTAAAAAAAATTCTAACTTGTTCTTTGATTGTTTGATAATAGGCTAAAAAATGTAACATTAAGGGTTACGCTCACTAAAGCCTGTAGGCGTAATTAACTGGTAATTGTAGGTTTTGAAAGTGTTACTTATGCGAGCTTTATAAGCGCTGCATCGGAGACTTAAAATCATGTAAATAAAAATAGTACGTTTTAAACTAAGCTAAATAAGCGATAACAGCCATGCAGTGAATTAATAGCACCCATATCGACGCCCTTGTAATTTAAGTTGTTATTATTTAAGAAACCTCTTGAATTCTATAAAAAAATACAAAAATAAAATACCTGTCGAACTTGTCTGTTGCTATTCGATCGAGCATTGAACAAGTCGTCTCCTCGTGCACATGGTTATCGAAATTATTGTGAAAATAAAATAATTATTGTTGGGTGTGCATGAAGGTATAAGCCATATAACAAGTTACGGTACCCTCTCAGGTATATTATACGCCCTAGCCATTCGTAGCCTGTGGCACACACGTAAAAATAAATAAAAAATAGCTGTCCAGCTGAAATAGTGACCACGAGCACCGTGTATCTAACAGAGGAGAAATAATTCAGTAATATTACGGTTAGAATTGCAATATATCGGAAAAAACTCTGAAAGTTTTAAAAATTGGTAGAAATATTAAGGATATAACATAAATATAAACTAAAAAGTTCCCACCCCTAAAGTATGTGCTTCATCCCTTACAATTGTTTCCACCCCAATTTAATTTTTTTTCGGAATATCTACGAAACAGTGCATGGTAGGTAAAAGTACTTACTTATATACAAAGTTGTTCCTCATAAAATTCTCTATAAAAAAGGTTCTATTACAATTTCCCCTAAAATGTCTCGTTGTTTGGTAAATAAAGCGCAAACCAAATCAGGGCGGGATATATAATTCGTTAAATATATGTATGGCTGATTATCCAAAGCACCCAAAATGGGTCTTACCGAAAAAAGTAAAAATATAAATCGATAACCACTATTTCACACTCGATAGTGAAATAAGTTGTATTTGCTCCCACTACACCCACTGTAACGTAATATGGCCAAAAAAAGGAACATTTAATAATGTTTACAATGCTTACGTTACTTACATTAAAAAGCATTACGGTAATAGAGTAACTGTTGTGTTCGATTGTTATTTGGAGAACGCAAACAGCACGAAGGGCCTAGAACGACAAAGCCGTGTACTGCAAAAAACTTGTCCTGACATTGTATTTGATGAAAACACTGTTGTGTCTGAAACTCAGCAGAAGTTCCTTAACAATTTATTTAACAAAGAACGTTTGATTGCAGAACTAGTAAAAAAACTTGAAATGAAGAAATCGAGGTGTTTGTTTCTGCGGATGACGCCGATTTATTAATAGCACAAACTGCTATCGAAAAATGTTATAAGTGCGATACAGCAGTTGTTATAGGTCAAGATATTGACTTGCTATTTGTTCTTTCTCCCTCTCACAAAGATATCAAATTTTTAAAAGAAGAACATGGTAATACCAGCAAAAGGACTTATAGTTCCCGAGATTTACAATCCTTAACTTTTTTTAAAAAATATAAAGAAACATTCAATATCATTCGCACACGCTATTAGCGGTTGCGACTCAACTTCTGCGTTTTTTCTCCAAAGGAAAGGCTAATACAATTAATGTACTTAAGAAAAGGGATGACTTACAAGATATCGTGCAAATCTTTAATAATGAAAAACCTACTCATGAAGAAATTGCAGATGCGGGTGAACGATTTTTTCTTGCTTTGTACAACTGTACCTCTGCAGAAAAAATACCAGATGTATTCAGATTTATGTCCTTGAACAAACTGGTTGGTAAAGCGAACAATACTAGTGGGGACACCACTTAAAAAAACGCGCCAATTACTTTACCTCTGAGGTGGTGTATAAACAAGTACGATGCATGTAGCCTACTATCAACTTTTTACTGTTCAGCATTGGACTTTATATTATAATATTATATTAGATTGCATTTAATGTGTAACTGGAAGGAACCCTTATGTATACGCCATATTTCTCACATTATTATTAATTTTAGGAAAAAATGTATAGGAACATTTTTTGTAGAAAATTTTTTGAGGAATATTATTTCTTTATATAGGTTTTTATCAAAAAGTGCACCGTTCTCGAGATAATCTAGAAAACTTGAAAAAGGGGTATAAACAACGTCCTAGGGGATTAAGCACTCTTTTTAGGGGCGGGAACTTTTCGATTTGGTATTTCTTATGTCATCCCTAACATTCCTACCAATTTTCAAAACTTTCAGAATTTTGTCCGATATAAATCGTAATATTACTGAAGTAAAAAGGTTTTACTTCCCTAGAAAAATAGGTATTGAGCAAGAAGGGACAGTTAGGGGCGGCTAAACAGAGAGAGAAAAATCGTAAAGAATCCGAAACAATATTGCAGGGATTCTGTCAAAACCAGGTTTGATAGTTTTCTTAACGTTTTTGTTTTCTTTTTGCAAATTCGACAATGGCATCATAAAGCCTGGCGTACTGCATAGACCCTGCCGTTAAGTAGATATCAATAAATTAATAATTATAAGAGAACAGTTCTCTAATTATTGTTGCGTATTTTAGACACGTGCGTTATTATTACATTTTATATAAATAAAGATAGGCGTTGCAAAAAGTGTATGGTATTTATATTTTTAGTATAATTAAGATACTTAGAGAGAGGAGAGCGGAATCTGACTGTATTAAACAACAAAATATATATATAAAAACTGATATCTGTACAAATAAATAAGTAATACCAGTGGCCTTGCGATCCTTCTAAACCTAAAACAACAAATTTTGAAAACTGTAACATTTAGTCCCGAACTAAATTGAAGTTTACTTCCTATCTCATTCTAATAATTATATTCGCACTTTATGATTTGCAGGTCTTATTATTTTAGGGGTATAACCAATAAATTTCTATTAGTTTGGCGCCATAATAAGGGAATTTCCATGGAGTCTCTAGAATTTTATTACCCCTTAACATCTGTAGACCTTCATTATACTAGGTACCTAGGTAGGTCAAAATAGAAGTAAAACTTATTCCACTGTTCACTACTGCACTTGCTATTCTTTTTCTTGAGTAGTCAACAATGATTTACGCAAAAACAACATTAAAAGTAGATGGATCCACATTCAAACAAGTTGCCGTCAGATACAACGGCGACATTTGTTGGATGTGTATATACAAACGTTGCCCGGCCAGAATTATTACCACAAGCGAAATGGAGGTAATTGAATCTGAGCGAAATGTACACATACATACATCCGTAATGACTGAAGATAGCATAAAGCACCTAATTTTGGGATATAGCAGAAGAAGAGTAGAAGAGGTTTGGCTCACAGAAAATGAGAAACTCGAGAACATCAAAAAGTTCATGGCGATTGAAAGGAAGAAAGCGTCGTATGATGACTTGAGGACAGCAATGTTGCGATTGGACTTCCTGGACAAGCTGAAGCATCACAAATGCGAAGATGATAATGATAATATGGGAAGCAGAAACTTCTTGAAAAATAAACCAAGGCCGAAGTCGTCTGGAGCTGTTAAGTTTATAACGTGTAGTGAAAAATGCAGTGTTATGTAATTACAAGTCGGTATATTGTAGACAAATATGGGTATAATAGTGAAACCAAAAACGGTAATTCTGATGTAAGTAGTTTGAATTTTGATTTTTTTAGGTAGGTATTTGTGATCTAAAATATTCTCTCGGGGTTGAAATCGTAGCATCTATGCTATGAGCCAGTCAACTAAAATACATACGTACATTTGCACTGGAAGTACTCCCTACATTTTAAATTTAAATATATTTTTATATTGAGTAAGATTTTGCATTTTTAGAGATTTATTACAGAAGTTACAAATTTAACTTAAATCAATTAAATTTAACTTAATTTATTATGTATATAGCTCTCCCTAGGAATTTAATGATACGGTATGTGAAATAGCAGTAGGTTATTGGAATTTAAAGGTTTTTTGCGGAAAAAATTGCTTACTTTTACAATTTTCCATTAGCTAAAGGCAGTTTTTCTACATATTAATAGATTTGTGTTAGCTTTAAGTAAGTCCTACTACAACAAATGTCACCGAAAAAAATGTTATTTATTATTTGTGTTATAATTATGGCTTTATTTCAACGAATCACATTTATATCTAAAATATTGACATCATCTAGCTCCTGATATAAAATAAGTTCTCTAATTCACTCAACATTATAAAATATTTCTTTTGTATATTTATTTATAATTCTGAAAACTTATGCGCAAAGTTCAATTAACTGTTCATTAAAATAAATATACGTAAAATAAGTTTTAAGTACCATTAAAAATAAATGTAAATACTGGCATGTATAAATAACACTTTTACTATAATATGTATTTTGAATTGACAAATAATTTGTGTACGTTTAATTGGACGCATCAAGTTTCGACATCGTTTAATTTATGGTGCAAATTAAGAAAAAGGATTAATATTTATTTTATATAAATTTTCGACGCTATGAATTTTGGCACTTGTTTTATAATGGATAATAAATAACCGCATTTATGTAGAAATATAATTTTAATAGATATCAACATTGAATACTGAAACACCATGCATAACCTGCCATTCTCTTCGTTTATGCTAGAAGCAAAACAAAGAAAACTAACAAAAAATTATCTGAAACACGCCCAAAATCAACTCTCATGACAATTAGCTGATGTAGGAAATTCTGGCAGTCCACCGAACTTGATCTATTGGCCAAGCAGATGAGAGCATTTAGTGTCCAAATAAAGGCCATCTATTTTATTTCCCTTCTAGTTATTAACTTATTCACGATTAAAATTACATATTTAGTAATGTTACACTTAAATAATTTGGACAATTCATCAAGTTTATAAAAAGGATGTTGTAAATATTGCTGTACTATTTTAAACTCAGTGGTTGCTGCTGGAATTAGGGCATGCCATAGACATAAGACATCATATAATAACATAAAGATATTTTCATGTTAAATAAAATTAAAATCGTAAGTATTTTGTGTCGAAAAAGCGGAATAACACCATGGTTTTAAAAAAAAATTTATTGATCTGAAAATAGAATCACAAAAGTTTATTTAATGCTTGTTTTATGGGCAATTATAATATTTAAAATAATGCAAATGTCTTTTTATTAAACGACAAATTCTTCTTAGGTTGCATGCTTATGTTTAAATCTGATATTTAAATTAAGAATAAGTATTGAATAAAGAATTATATTATATAAACATGCTTTGTTTTATTTGCCTTACTGAAGAGCAAAGTGGAGAAGGTATGTGTTTTTAAAAATTTACACGACATATTTTAAATGTCTATGATTTTACTTGTAAAACTGATAACAAAGCCACAAAATAAATCAATATTGGTTATCTGTAATTTGGAAAACTAAGTACTTATAAATGAAAATTAAAATTATTAACTATCTTTAAAAATGTAAATAAAAAAATTCGAAAACCTTTTTAATAATTAGAAAAAATATTAAAATAAATGACCCAGTACCTGTCATCTTAAGGCTCTTAATATGTGTGTTCTTATTTTTTAAATATAATAAAGACTATTCTAATCGTTTGAAGTCGTTAAAATGACTATTATTACTTCCTAAAAGTAACGTATTTACTTAAAAGATAACGTATTTACTTATTTCATTGGTTCATTAGGAGATCTAAACTATTAAAAAATATGCATAAATGTACAAAAAAAAAATTATAGGATGAAAAGTACGTAAAGAAGAATTTAATAAAAATAATAAAATATCCTTGTCATTCCTCAAAATGGCCTCTTGAACTTATTTGCACTGGTTCCAAAATTGCACATAAAACATCCTTTATTACGTGAGTTCATTTATATCTTCCTTTTCAGGCCATTTCCAATTTACACCGATAGTAGCCATACACTTAACTGTAAAGTTGGTTTTGGTTTTTAAGAACTAAACCTGAAAACAGTTTTCTGTACGTATTTAACTATAACATAATGCTTGCCATCTTTTGGTACTATTCGCTTTTCTTTTAGTTTGTTAGTATGTTCTTCATTTTTTAATTTGGAGTTCTTTTTTTGTTTGAGATTTTCAATTTTCTTCTTTCTTGAATTTATTTAAGTGTTTTATTTTCCTTTTTTTGATGATATTCTTGCCAATCTACGACTGCTGGTACTTTTTCTTTAGGTTTCCTTTTTATAGTTGTTTTTGTAATTTTATATATAAAAACTATTAAAAATTACCCAAAACTCGTCGCCGTACTTTAATAATGATTTCCTAAAAATTCGATCAACAATGTTTATGACGGTTTCTAGACATAACATACAGCATAGGTAGTTTTAAAATTCTAGTTCAACACCTTGTTTTGCAAAAACTTGATATTTCTGTTGTAAAAATAAAAGTTGGTTTTGTGTTTTTGTGTTACGAATTCTTAAAAAAGGAATAAGAAAATTAAACTGACGGGTACTGGGTACCTGAGGGATACTGGGTCACTTACCTTAAATATGCTGTAATTCAATGCCAAATACAGTGTATTTGGCATTTTGTGACTCCTATCTCAGGCCTCCTTAAACCAAATTTCAGCTAGTAATATAGAAACTGTTTGTCTTCACGTCCGTCGTCCCACGAATACCAGTGGAAATTTTCCAATGCCAAGATATTAGTATATCTTCAACTCAAACCACGATTTGTTTCATAACCAAAACGTATTGCAGACTTATTTTAAGAATTCAAAATCAATTCGAAATTTAACAATATATTAAACAGTTACCAATAAAAGGATAAGATAATTTCCTATATAAGATTTATAAAACAAAAAAGATATTCAATCATCACTTTGAATAAATAAGTTTCGAATTGCAACTTTTTATAATGTGTAATTTGAAAAACGAAAGAATATACCTTCCGATATTCAAAATTCAAATTCTAGAAAGATGCAAATTTTCTTATTGGTTCAAAAATATTTCTTAGTGCCTGAATATACTGCCCTGATATGGTAAACAGCAGTAAGTGCAAGAAAGATAATTTTGAGTTATTGCCAATTTAAGTTTTTTTCTTGCACACATTATATTTTTTGTTCGATATTAAGATGAAAATTATTAAATTACTTTTTTATTCTGTTTTATTATTTTAGTTGAAAAATAATTTGCTACTTTTTTTTTCAAGAAAAAAATAGCAGTTACTGCTGTTTGCCCTGTCATAATTACATTTATGAAAATTATAGCTTAAGCAGTAAATGTCGATAAGGTGTAGGTACCAGCTATGAAAATAAAACAAATACAGAATTAAACCAGTATATTCAAAAAAGAAGCAAAGCAACAAATCATAATAATTTCTTGTGAAGAAAAGAAAAGATAGTAAGTAGGTATGAAACTTAAAAATTATTCGAATTCTATCAAGTCTTCTACATTATCATATTTCAATGAAAGCCAGAAGTGTCGTCTTTTTTCAGGCATAAGGGGGCACAGTTGTGAAATTATACCTTGCTTCTTTTGCGAATGGACACCTCTGCAAGTCCCTCGTAGCTTACTAGGAATTTCTAGTTTGAAGTTCACTCGAAGAAAATCATATTCTTTGAAAACAACATGATTCATATTATTTTTAAAGAACATTGAACGGCTTCCACGTCTAAACTGCACAACCGATACATCGCAAACCAAAGGTCTATCAGTTTTTTTGGATTTGGCCTTGGAATCTCCAGGCTTCCAATTTAGAACATCTTCTTTTGTGAGACAAACTACGTTCATTTTTTTACCGTTTGAATGTTCGACGGCCTTAACGAAATCGTTGAAGTCGTAAATGTTTCCTCCGTTTGAGGTCTTCAAGCTCTGTTCCACGTCGTGATGCACAGAATCCGCGCCCATGAAAGTATAGCCGGTCTCAAAATACTTGAGTGTGACTTCAGAGGCTACAATTAAATTTGTGTTTACCATAGTAACAAACATATTGGTATATAGGCACCAATTTTTATTTTGTGCGGCGCAATTATCTGTCCAATATAGCACTTTCACTGCATCCCTTTCCTCCATTAGAGCTTTACAATATGTAGATGCAATTTCTTCAGACTTTCTTCATGCCACAAAATTGATAAGTTTTTTTTTTGCGCTCCTACCTTTTATATCTGCCATTGAAGCAAATGTTAGATGAAAAGCGACATTTCTTCTCGTAAGAAATGTCTTCTGGCTTGCAGGAATCCTTGTAAGCATGATCACTTTTTGCAAGTCTACACTTCTTACAACTTCGGTCTCGATCTTTTCCTGAGCCACGTCATTTTGGTACTCAGCTCTTCCTATTTTGGCTTTTTCGGAGTGCTTTAACCACACAGGATGTACAAGAGGCTTGAAATTGAAACGTTAAAGATCCAAGGGATGACATATTTTTTAACGCAGAGATAGCAGATATATCAATTTGTTTTTCGTGTGCTATTCCATCTTCTTTCAGACCATCCCCTCTCACAGCACAAACTAACATTTCACTATTATTATTTGGCGAGTAACTGACTGAACAAGTCTGTGCACGACTGAGAACTGAAAATAGCAGTTTAATTGTAGCATACACAAAGTGTGCATAAACTTATCAGGTGATGTTTAGGAAATGGCAGTATCTGGTAGATACTGCCATATGACTCAACATGACGTATAATATTGAATATAAATGTGGAGGCAAAAGGCAGTTACTAAGATACTGCTATTTTTATTCAAATTTGAATCTATATTTTAAGTAATTTGCGTAGGCAAACAGCAGTAACTAGGAAATCAGTTAGATACTGCCTGTTACCATCACACCTAAGACTAAATTGTGAGTTACTGCTTTTTACCACTGTCAATTCCAGCGTAATTTGATGAGGTATATGCACCATACTTTGTGTGGAGTTGCCGTAGTTACTGCTAAGGTGTGTGACGTTAATATCTCATTTTTTATAAAAATGTCACTTACTGCCGTTTACCTTAACACGGCAGTATAGATCTCCGATATCATAAAAGAAGTATATATTGTAATATGCAGAAGGAATGAGTATGGAACTCGTTGGGCGGTGTTCAAAACAGTCGTTAATCATAAAGAGTTTCCAACACTTAAATTGTTAATTATCAATGTATCGGCTAAGAAATTGGTGACTTAATATATATTTCGTCTGATGTGTTAAAAACAAACTTTAAAGGTGTTCAGCTTTAAAATTATTAGATCAAAAATTATATGTTTGTCTTATTTTAGCGACTCGTAAATGTTAGAAAATTTCTAATCGGATAATTTTTAAACTAGCTTTCAATTTGTTACAAGAATTCGTTAGTTTTTCACTGAATAGAGTAAAAATTTTATAATGAAACAACTATTTAAGGATTATAGAAATTGTCTATGAATATGACCACCATTGTAATTCACTCCATCCTGTAGTCGCGAACGCCACTGGTCAATGACAACGATAGATCACCTGTTTATTGGCATAATGTTGCCAGCAAAAGAGTATTCTTTCCGTAAGCTTTTCGATAGTTGTTATTATTGTACCCTCGTAAAACGTAATTTGTAATATTCCCCATACAGGATAATCTACTGGATTAAAGTGCGAAGTATTGGGAGGCCAGTTCAATAAAATCTGGACAATTTCCCAATAAAAATGCTGTTGTTGGTCTAATGGTATGGGCTCCATCTTGTTGAAAAGGATATCTTAATGATGTATCTTCTATTTCTGGTAGCATATGTGATAAATGAAGAAACTAATTGTTTCATTAGTAAAAAAAAATTTCTGGATGCGTGGTACCATTGACACACCCAATGAAGCCACAACTAAATGAAAAAAAATTTCATCATTAAGCCAAATTTTCCTATTGACATTTACTTTTAATATCTGGATCTAGCTTTTGACAATGACAATACACTTTTTTATACACTTTTAATTATAAATCATATTTTTAAAATTGTTCGTACCGATAACCTCTTTATTTCCATTGGCATTGCAATATTTCTTGAACTCGTGATGCCTTCGGGAGGAACTGTTTCCAAAATTCTTTGAACTTCTTCGATATTACATCTAATTCTTGCTGTTTTCTTTCCATCACAGCCAGACTTAAATAATATAAAAATTTAAAACTGTTTGTATTGTCCGGAAAAAATGCACCAGAACAACTTTAAACCGGTTTCCTATGCAACATAATTTAAAGTAGTGTTTTGAAAATTCTCTGTGAGTAAGGCCCTGCCTACAATTTTAATGCCATAATTGAGCATCTCAATGAAAATATACCAGCCCACCAGTCCTCCAGAAATAAACTGAGTAGGTGTAAAAGGTTAAATCTTTTTAATGTTTAACTAATGTGCAAATTTAATTTGGCCCACAATGTATGAACTTCAAAAATAGCTTAAAGATGAAAATAAAGGTTTTTAAATGCCAAAGGAATAAATACTCAGTAAATAGTGAGAGGTGCTGACAGAATCGCACTCATGCCATATTTGGTGAGGTGTACGGAAAATGCGATGCATACTCCTATATTCATTAAATAAAGGAAAATTATTTGAGACCAACATTTTTTGGGAGAACAAAATAAAATACCGAAATCAAGCAAAAAGCCTAAAACAATATTTACAAAATTACATCTATGACATTTTGTTGATATTATGTAAAAGTGGTTGGTATTAGATATTTACTACAATATTTAAGTTCAAGCAAAATGCTTGAAAATATTTTGAAGCAAACGGAATTCGGTTTGTTATTATTAATCAAACAGAAATTAAATTATTATCTGAAGGTTAATTATCAAAAAGAACCTAATTGAAAAATTATTGGCCCAAAAACATCTGAAAGAAAATTTACAAACATACAGTTTTTTTTATGTCTTTAATCAGATTTAATTACTTTAATATACCAGTAGCAACGCTACTTTTAAAAGCTGGTAAAAAATCTTAATACGAAGCGAGAATTGAAATGATATTTTATGCACGATACACATATAACGGTATGCTCTTGCGCAGGCCGAACCTTCCACACAGAAACGTGTGACGTCACCCGGGAACGACGCTTACGATTCTGTTATGTAAGCGTGTATAGAACATATGTTTTGAAATGCAATATTCGCAGTTTTGGGGGATTTTAAAGGACATTTCCGATAATAGGTACGTTCCTAATTATACGTGTACGTGTGCTAACTAAAGAATAATAGCATTTTCATTCTATATTTATATTACTAATTATGATTGATATATTATACATAGTTTTACTCTAGAAATTAGTTTAAATGTATAAAAAGGTATTTAAGTATTATTTCAACATTTTAGAACTAAGTAAAAAAGTCGGGATGAGATTGGTTGATGTAATGTTTATACTTGATGCGTAGAATCGAGGGGCACGCGGTCATGATAGTATTGTTTTATAATTCATTCCTTCATAAATTAATTTTTTCTTAATTTAAAAAAATTACGTAAATTCAAATATTCTGTACGCCATAGAAGTAGATTAGCTGAGAGAAGTCCTTTTTGATTCTAATATCTTGGCCCATAACATATCCAAAAATAATAAATAAAAATCCCATGCAAATAAAAAGTCATTAAGCATTAAAAAATTATTCAATTTAATTTAGCCCACAAGATATAGTTTTACCAAACTTAAAGTACAATTTTAATTTTCTTTGTATGGACCTCATTATTTAATATTCAATATTCTGAACCCTTTCAAATATGTTTTGCCCATTTTTACATATTTATTTCATTTCCACTGAAGTAGACTCGGTTTGCAAAGTACTTTTTGATCCCAATACCTTAAGCCATAACATATCCAAAAATCTTTGAAAATAAAAAAGATATTTTTTACATAATAATTCTTTTTTTATCATTCCATTATAAATGTTTCAGTGCTTTGTTTCTTTTTTCAATAAACTAGCAAAACCAATGAGTTTTTTTTTATTTTACATTTTCAAGAAATTTCAAGATTTTGTTGGTTTCTTTCCAAGAAATCTTGGACTTGAGAACTAATTTCTTGTCCTGTCTTGAAAAATGAAGATTATTTCTTGTCATGATCTTGTCTTGAAACCAAGACAAGATCAAGACAAAATCAAGAAGTTGTCAAGGAAATGACGACCCCTACATATCGTACCGGATTTGGTTAAATAGTAGTGTTTTTAAATATACCATTTTTTAAATATAATACTAATTAACAAAAAGGGAAGGCCTAAATGAAAAAAAAATATATTCTTCATAAAAGTTTCGCTTATGTCTTGACAAGGTAATAATAGGCCCATATGAAAAAAAATATAAAATCTTAAAAAAAAAAATTAAAAGCAACGGGGTTCGAACACAGGCCGCGCCGCTCCGCCGCACAGTGGTTCTGATAAATAATCTGACTTGACAAAACTGTTTATTTGTTGAAAGTCGTCAAAATATTTAAAAAAGTGCTCACAGTAGGATATTTGTTGCAAATAATTTATTTTAAAAGTTTTGGTTTACTTTTAAACAAAAAAAAATTCTGGAAAAAAATACCATTTAGTTTTATTAAATATAACAAATATTACAAATAAGGCGTCTTGCATTATTTTAGTCTTCATTATCATCATCATCATCATTGTCGTCTTCATTAGGCCCTAAATCTTGGAGTAGTGTTAATACATCAGGAGATATACTTTTGCATTTTTTTTGGCGTTTAACTCGAAGACTGCTTATTATCGGGTCCGAAGAAATTAACAACATGTGCATCACGTCCGTCATGGTGTCTGTTCTAGAAAATTTACGGGTATGGTGTTCCCTTAAATTCTTATAGTCCTTGTTGCGGGCCTCTTGCGCCTCTTCAGACATCATCCCAACTGGAAGTAAGGCTTCTTTTATTAGTGTTGTCCCATGGAGAAGTAACTTATGCACACTTTGTGGCATATAATACCATCTGTATTTTTCAACATATAATTGTGCTGTGGCGGAACAGAATTTTTCAAATTCTTTTAAATTAATGCTGTAACCACTGTTAATTGTTTTAAGAATGGTACCAAATCGCTCAATAAGCACCTGATCTACGCCCGTAATTTCAGATGCTAAAGCTGGATTTGCAAAAAACCTCCTCGCGGTGTTGCCATCATTAGTGGTACCGAATCCTGGTTTGGGTATATCGACCAATAACCCCATTTCATTACGAAAGCGACACTGTGTTAATTTTTTTCTATTCTCAAACTCGGCTTTTTTTTCTTTTCGTACCTGCCATGATTTGATATCTAATCTGTATGATATGTGCAGGACGCATTCAAAACATTTTATCCATGCATGTAGGCTTGATAAGCCCAAAGCCATTGCTGTTTCATTTGTTTTTTTTCTGCGAACGAGTTCAAGGTCGTTCATTTGAGAAGGGGTTGCACCACATATATGGCAATTTTGAGCTGCTTGATTTAAAAGCACACTACAAATCTTTCCATCAATCATGGTTAAAGCAAGTTCCTGCTTTACAAAAATTTCGCGTTCTTCTATTTGCACAACTGTTGGGGATAATGCTGCAATTTGCGTTTTTACATTGTCTATTTCTTTTTTTGTTAATTCTGGGCTTTCTTTCTTTAAAAGTATTTTGATAGGGCGGCAGTATTTTGTAGATGAAGTTAAGGAATTTTGCCACAAGATAATTTTTCTCCCTTGACTTGTACTACTACTAGTAGCTGAATACGTAGTCAGCTGCAATGGAACAACAGATACAACAAATGTGTAGGAATCATCCACATCCTCCTCCTGCGTGGTCGAAAACAGCTGCTTATATTGGCTTTGTCCTGAAGCTCCATCACAGCCCCACTTGAATACCATCTCTAAGGTTGGAAGCGTATCTATCCCTACACGTACTTGTTTTAGTACCTCAAGCTGTACCGACACTAAGCGATGTATAGTATGATTGAGTAATGACTGCAATTCTACCTCTCCAGAGTATTCCGTGATCTTAACTATATCTGGGTAACATTGTTTTTTTGCCTCAAGGAGCATGTGATAATTTGGGAAAATATCGGCATGGTGAGCTTTGCTTATCTGACGCATTGAGATATACTGGTCTTTTGTTAGTTTTTTATCCACAAAAAAGGCTAATGCTTCATCATTTGTCATTTTTATTGGCATTTTGCTACTTGGAGACTGGTATGCTTGTTTTATTTTTGTAGCTCTTTTAGGAGAAAATCTTGCTACTTGATTTACTAGCTGTGCTGCATCGCGTCTACCGATAGATCTTAAGCTCATTTCAGCTGCAAGAACAATCTCATCATTAGTATGCGATTCCAACAATGGCTGTAATTTTCTTTTTTTAGATCTGTCGCTACTTTCACCGAATAACTTTTTGGGGCGACCAATGTTTTTTCTATCTTGATGATTCTTTTCTTCTATAATGGTAATTCTAGCACTTAACCATTGACTATTTTTATTTAAAAACTGTGGCAATATATAATGACAGTCAGTCCAACGCACTTTAAGTTTTTTACAAAATTCGGCCATTTTTGTTTGCACTTTTACACGAATATGTCCATCGGGGTCTTCTAAACCACTTTCAGTCATTATATAATCACATACTCTGGACAATCGCCTCGATAAATTTGGTTCACTTCGCCAAACATCAAAAAGTTCTCTTTTTGAAAATCCGTCCACCATTTCTAAAAATAATAAAAAAAAAAGTTGGTTACATATGGTTGCTAAACAATTAAATTTACCAACTTAAATAACTAAGTTAAATGCACAATATAATTTCATAAGAGACTTTGACGGCCTTTGCCATTGCAAGCTTATGAAATCAATGAGAAAGGAAAAAAAGACGATATTTGAACGTAAATACACACAACGAAAAATAAAAGAAAAAGTACAATTCATGAAAAATTAAAATCTATAAAAAATACAAGTACATACCTGTTGTTTTCTTCGTCGCAGTATTCGAGTCAATCGCTAATCGCTATAGTTACGTACGCACAGACCGAGTTCAAAATAGTAACTGCCGCCCGGTCGGTATGCTTACTGTAAAAATCTAGTTGCATAAATCAGCGGATTCTGTCTGCTCTTGCGCTGTCCCTGTTATTTTATTCTCAAAATTGTTTGCGGTTCATAGGTTTACAACAGTTTAGCGTCATAATAAAATAGTTTTTGCGTTGTTCCGAAAATTAAAAAAAATAGCCTTTTGTCAAGTCAGATTTTTAATAGGAACCTCTGTGCGCCGTCGCCGATAGAGCCGCCGAATCGAGACCTGACCACCTAGACCACTCGGTCACGAGAGCTGTTGGAACAGAACGATTGCATGGCGAAGACATGGCGCGATTAGGTGCGCAAATCAATCAGCTTTTGTAGCGCTACAGAACTTAACGATTTTAGCACCCTGGTACCTTCGTATGTGAGCATGTGTAAATATTCCTCCCGGCGCGCGTTAAGAAGTTTCACTTCAATCACACTTCAATAATACATGTTGCTTTATTTTTTTTACTTATTTAAATTTTGCCAAATATTTTTTAACCACAAGTGTCTGGCTGGAGCATGAACCGTGACTTGATAGTGGTATATCTAAAACGAATGTTTAAAGAACGGAACTAAGGCACAACAGTACCCGAATGTCGAATTAGCGGCAGCTAAAATCACGGTACGGTACGTGAAAATAGGATCCATCTCCAGCCATAGGATGTCCATATAGAGTGTGCGCCACTGCCATAAAAATCATGTAAATCGTGGAAATATGTAATAAAAATAATAAATAATAAAGTAAAGCTTTAATAATTAAAGATATTCACCATCTTTTACGTTAATTCCATCTTCTCTTCGACAAGCTCGAATCCACTGATTTGCTAACTCATGTTTAGGAAAACGAAAATATTTAATATTACTCCCTTTGGTGGTCCTATTATTTTTCTTACAAGTAGCCACAGCACAGTTCGGCATAATTATACTATAATTTTTTAATTTAAATAATCCTATAACATTACATAAACACAAAACAAATCTAAAAATTCACTTAATTAAATAAACTATGACAGCGTCAAATTTTCCCGGGTGACGTTGATGCGCGGGTGAGTCAAAAACGAGTCTAGAAATCAGCATAACGTTATATGTGTATCGTGATTTTATGGAAATTAATACGTAAAAATCATACTGTCTGCGTAATACCTCCCTAAAAGGGTACGGCCATGCTTGCGACCTGGTCGCGGCGACACAAACGTCGCGACCAGGCCGCTGTGATGTGTTGCATTGATTGTTATGTAGGTGGCCAGGCTTGCGACCAGCGACAGCGACTGATTTTGAAAACGCCTTTATGAGCGTTTTTGAGGCGCAGCGACAAAAACGCTCCTCACAGTTTCTTATGTAGATGGCCAAGTTAGCGCTCAAAACGCGGCGTTCGATATTCGAACAAACACGATGTGATAATTTAGTGGTGAATTATGTATTTTTCGTACTCAGTACCTCATGTGACAAAGTAAATTCAATTGTGGAGATGCCTATTTCACTGTTTAAAATCATAATTTGTAGAAATATACTTAGCTAAGATTTAATTAAACTAAACGTTAATACTTTCAAAAGTGTCAAAAATGTGACAGTGTGACTTGATTTGAAATGGAGCAGAAAAACGCTGTCAAGCGTGGCCATGTGCAAAGAATTTATAACAAAGCGACCTGGTCGCGACGTTCGTGTCGCCGCGACCAGGTCGCAAGCATGGCCGTAGCCTAAAGAACGTTACTTATTTGCAGCCGTAATAAGCAAAATAGTTAACAGTCGAAGTAAAGGCTATTATCTACATGTATTATGATATAATAGATGCATGATATCTGTCACAATAAATAAATAATGCAACACATATCCATATGCTCATATTTTAGACTAGTGAATTATGAACCTTGATATTCCACGACCCGTCCGCAGCACGAAGGACAGTGCATTACCACAAACATTTATATATATTTTAAACTACGGCATTACCGTTGCTAGTGAAGCGACCTCGAATAATATTGTAGCAGTAGGAGACTGGTAAAGAGCAAAGTAAGCAATTATCAGGTTCGATGAAGAGACACAAGATGAAAGGTTTCGAAGAACATAGATTCCCCGCGTCAACTTTCCAGTGACCTTTTGAATGTGGGGTCCGCATTGTAACCTTGAGTCCAATGTGACCCCCAAAAACCTGGCCTCTGTCACATGATCCCCAGGTAGATTGCACATAGAAAATACCATCTTCGCAGACTTGTCCCTGTTAAGCAGTAGGTTGTTCGCGGTGTACCAAAGCTCAGTTTCTTCCTAGCCAACCACACACTTTGCCAATGAACCCTCCAGTGTACTGTCAATGAGAGAAATAGTTATGTCGTCAGCGATGATGGTATACTGTTGTGAGGTATTACTACTGGGTAAATCGTTAATATATATTAGAAATAAGATTGGGCCGAGAAATGAGCCATGCTGCGAGACACCAATATTAACGTTCCTCTTCCCTGACGCCACACCACCAAATCTCGCCTTTTAGGCTCGGTTATTTAAATAAGATCTTAATAGTTCTACACTCTCTTGGCCAAACTTGTAGGCATGCAGTTTTTTAGCAGAATATTGTGATCGACACAGGCGAATGCCTTACTCAAGTCACAAAACATCACTACATTATACACTTTTTCATGGAAAGCCTCGATGATTTGTGAGACAAGATCAAGTATAGTCATAGCAGTATTTCTACTCTTGCGGAAACCAAATTAATGTTTATAGAAGAGTCCGTTTGTTTCAAAGAATGCCACAAGCCTTACTGCCATACACTTCTCAAATATTTTAGATATAATCGGAAGGAGTGATATAGGTCGATAATTTTCAGGCAGGTTATGATTGCTCTTTATATACTGGAGAAACAATAGCCCTCTTTAAAATGTGTGGGAAAGTATTATTTTTGAAAGCGATATTAATGAGTTATGTAAGTGGTATTATTATCATATTTTTTTATTCGATTTATCAGTTGTACATTTAAGCCGAATATATCTTTACTGTTTTTATTCTTCAAGCTGCCAATCACATTAAGGATTTCATTAAAACTAACCTCTGAAAAAACAAATGTATTTAGTGGCTTTTCTAGAGAATTTAAATAACTCAATGGATTAATGTTCACTAATGGAATATTCTTCACTACATTTTCAGTTATGTTACTGAAAAAATCATTAAAATCGTTAGAAGTTAACTCAGTACTAGAGTTTTCCTCAATTTTTCCCGCTGCTGGTTTATAATATCCCACATAGTTTTAACAGAAGAATTTGAGTTTGTAGTGAGATATCCATTATTTTGGTTTTATAGACATTTTTATAGTTGCTATAATATTGTTTGTTTGCACCCCCATACCGATCAGATAAGTTCCAGAAAAAACACAGCTGTTCTCTCACTTCTTACAGCTCTTAAACCGCCATCGGTCCTGTTGTTAGAAAAAATCTAACAAATATAGTTTGACTACATACTTTTTTTTTAATTCTTCCCCAAATATCGTGAGCTCCTATGAATGCCTCCTACTAGTCAGAGTGCAGCATCCACGAGAATATTGTTAGGGAGGAGTAAGCGGTTTTGCATATCAATGCAACAATTCATAATAAATAATAATCTAACGCGTGATCAATCACGTCTCCTCACTTTCGTGCTCTGAATGACGTTTTTTTTTTGTTACAAACATGTTTGTGGTGTTTATTATCTGTCACAGTTGTTCCGTAATTTCATTCAACAGATCTAGGATTTAGATCTATTTTTCATTCGCATTTAAAAGTATAAATGTTAGAAAAGATCTAATCGCGCGACCTGGCGTTAGAATAAATCTAATTGCGCGACTTGCTGTCTATACGCGCGATCTATCCCGTGAAAATATTGGCGCGACTGAAGGCGGGCTAAACCATATGTTTTTTTCTGGGGAGACCAATAAAGAGTAATATTGTACATGTACAAACATTTACAATACACAATACAATATTCAAAAAAATTTTTTACAATAAAATTAAAATCAGTATTTACATTGTTTGCATCGATGCATGGTTTGACAAGGATAACTGTTCCGCCCCCTATGGCCCGTTGTCTTGCAGAAAAACTTATCGTCCTGTATCCCTGCAATTGAAACACTTCGAGTTCTTAGTCAATCAACAAATGTTCAGTTAGAGAGACTACTTCTTTAACAAGAAATGCTTCTAATTTCGTCTCTTTTCTTCCTAATAGCTTGCACATTTATGTGTAATACTTTTAATATCTTCTGTTTAAGTTCACTGTTGCCTTACTCTGGCCCTAAAAGTTTCGAAAATGGTTTATTAAAACTCCTTTTAGCCACATATCAGGACATTATATTTCTCAATGTCATTATGTTATACAGCAAGTCTGAAAGAGCTACAATACTTTTCGCTTCTGGTCTTATACTCACAGGAATACTCATTTTCGAGGTTATTCTCCTGCAGGAAAAAAATCACTGACATCGGGTGCTAGGCCAGACAAAAACCGAAAAGATATCCTCTCCGAGGGTTTCAGGGAAGTTGTGTTTTCATTGACCCCCCCTAAGCCGCTCAGGTCAACTTGATTTATCCACTTTTGCCTTGCTCACTGACTTTTATTCCTATTTGAATGTCTAATTTCAATCCAATAATTTACTTGATTGTCACTGTCACGAATAATATCAGAATTGGACAATAGATCGACACCATCCGGAACTTTCTCGTTTTCGGTATTTAATATTACTTTGTGTGCAGTATCGATACTTGTACTTGCTACATTTGCATTTTCGATGTCTACGATTTTGGGATCGATAACCGCATTCTCTATCCGTTTGTTTTTATTAGATGTCGCTGCTGGTTGAATTGTTGGTTGCGTATTATTTCCTCGACTATATATTTTATTTTCAGGAATATTCACCTTTTCCCTCCGAAGTTGGTTGTTTTCCACCAGAATTTGGTTCTTGCATGCTTTGCAATTCCTTCACTAGAACTTTAAGCAGCTCAATTTCGGTTGAGTCTTCATTTAGTAGGTTTACACTCTCTTTTCTAACCTTAATTGCTTCATGAATGCATTCGACATTTTTCTGCTCGACTGCCTGTTCTAAACAAGCAGGATGATTACACTTCTTGCACATTACTACTTTCAAAACTCGTTTTTTACAATGTTGGCAGGAAAATATGACCTTTCAGCATCGGCCATCATGAGTGCGAAGGGTAACAGAGATAAAGCTATTTTTTAGAGTGTATTTTTTACATGTTCCACGTTCAATATGTACTTTGTACAAAATCTGAACTATAGATATTTAAGAGACTGTGAATTAATAATATAAATGAACTTGGGATTATATGTAGGAAAATGCCTTTAATAACGATTATTAAATCATACGTGTGTTTTATTTTATATGCTCTTAATCGGACAAGTAATGGAATCGAACATGTACGTACTTCTAATAGTTATTATTAATAGTTTGCTATATTGGGGTTTGGCCATTCGGCAACATGCACTAAAACATAATTGTATCCACAATACCAAAACGGAATTTTTGCACTCGACGCGCGTTTCGCTAACCATGTTAGCATCATCAGCAGATGATTCAAACTGTGTGAGTTTTAATCATCTTCTGATGATGCTAACATGGTTAGCGAAACGCGCGTCGAGTGCAAAAATTCTGTTTCGGTATTGTGGATAAAATTCTATTTTAATTTATAGTTTAGATCATGCTGGCGCGATATGAAGTTTGGTCTTTCACTCCTCTAACGAGGAATGTGCCAATCCTTCGACGGATACTGTGAATAGACTATGTCTACCAAAGACAGGCCACAACGATTCAGATCAACGGGAAGCATATAAATGCCCATACATGCCCAAGGTTCACTAATTGTACCACAGGAGGATTTTCTAAAAAACAGCCAAAACAAAACACAATTAATAAAGACCATTCAATCCTTATTTGAAGACGTCTGTTTAAATGTGCACCAAGCGGTGAGGGATGTTTATTATCTTATCACCCAAACAGCTGCAGAACTATCCATGTCAAAAAACAAGGTCACAGTGGTCTCAGAGGACACCGGTATAATTGTTTTGCTTACGCATCATTAAAATAATAAACAAAACATATCCATGCTTTGCCCGGGAAAAGCAGCAAAATGTGACAAAATATCCCAGATATGTGACGTTGAAGACAAAGTGGGACATGTGATAAAACACATATTGCTTGACATGCCATATCAGGTTGTGGCACTACATCTTTTCTATTTAATAAATCCAAAAAAATATGTCTGTCGCTACTTAAGAACGGCAACGATCTCTCTCAAGACTTCGACATATTTTTGGATAATAATGCAGGAAAAAATTATTTAATCAGTCGGGATTAAATTTTATTTTGAGTACATGACATATTAATGATATTAACCTTTTGAGCTACACTGCATCTTTATATAATAGGATCGTATCAAAACAAGGACATAACTCTACATTTAAATTAGTCACTTTGCCCCCAACTGAAAACTCTGCACAGCAACATGTACTCAGGACATGCTTCCAGTTATCTAAATATAAAAATATAATGAATTTTTCCAATTATGTTGCGTTTTTTAGATTCAAGGATGGATTGGCAACAACTTCTGCAGTATGGGTGGAAAAAGGATAAGCAAAGTAACTTGATATTAGTACAATTCAAACAAGATGTGGTGCTCCCTGACCTATTAAAGCTACAATTGCAACGAAAGTCAGTCAATGCTCCAAATACTGTTCCTGTAGGAACCTGGAACTTAAATGTTCTTCTAAGTGTGGCCAGTGTTAAGTTGCATACACTTCTGTCTCTTGGCGGATGAGGAGGAAGATGACGTTCTATATATAATCTTACGGACTTGCTGGTTTGATTATTACACAGTTGTTTAAATGGATATAATTCATATTTTGCGCAAAACAAAGTTATAAAATTGGAAAATGTAGAAAACAGATTTTAAAAAATAGCTCTGTCTCTGTCACTATTCATTTTAGAGGAAAAAACATATAAAAATAAAATAGTCAGAGCTTTATTCTGCATAAAAAATATGCAATGGAGATATTGAAAAAAAAACAAAAAAATCCAACATGTCGGCGATTTTTTTCAACCATCCCCCACTGGGACCGAATGGGCCTCTTGGCGGGTTAAATAGGAGATAATTAACCAAACATTCCCGATGAGATCGGTTTGTTACTAATTTGTTTCAACCTTACCCCCAGATTGGCCCTGCCATAAGTATGTATGTTCTATATTATTCTGGAGGTTTCATTGTTGTGCAATAAATTTTTGCCGATTTTCCTATTTCTGCAATCTTGTCCGAATAAAATTGAAACCTTGACACAGTGCACGAGTTTTTTGCAGTTATAATAATTAAATTTACTAATTATTTCATTTAAAATTTTTATTTTTGTCGACGGGGGCAGATATTATGTTCCTCGAAACAATTTCTTATAGGATTTTCGCCTTATTTAGGATTAGCATTTAAATTAGCACTTGTGCAAGTTTTACCCGAAGGCCAGAGCCGAGGCCAGAGCCGAAGGGGCTTTATTCGAAATTCTCAACCAAACTGAGGGCAAGAAATAGGCAACAAAATTCCACAAATATCTCAGATAAAATTTAATTGGAATAATTTTGCTGATCATCTGTAAACTTCCTCTAGCTAAACTATTTTTAATTGGCGTATAATGACTATACACTTCGATCATACTCGTGTAATATAGCCCACATTATAAGTTCATTGCGTACTACACTGTTATGGAACTAAGTAGCCCTTGCATTTGTTTACGTAGAAACCAAATTATTGGTTTCAATTTGGATCTATTAAACATTTTGACGTGAGGTTAAAAACGCGACGATCTAAGTTTTGTTTAACACAATGATGTATAGGGACTTTTTATCTTATATATTTACGATACATCCCTGTGTCAGTGTGGAGCAAAAACGTTGTACTTTATAAGTTCGGAAAGCATCTATGCAGTACTCGGTGGCTTCCATTATGAACCACTTCCTGATTTGACCTCGTAAAATATTGCTTTGTGCCCTTCTACCCTAAATAACAATCATTACATTTTTTCAGTAGATTATCCAGTCTGCATATTTTGACCATCGTCTTTTCAATTTAGGAGACGAAATTAAATTTATGACCATAATTGTACCTTTCGGAAGAAAGAGTAGTAAATGATAGAATAAATTAGCTGTAAGATAAGAATAGAGCTTCCATTGGTCGGTGTTTTAAAAGAGTACCTGATAAAGAGATACATGCAATGCAAATTTTTCCCATTTGGAAGAGTGACATCACAAGAGCAAGGTATACTCAAGAAACGCTAACTTAAAAGTAAAATAAAGCAAGATGATTCTGGAAACTTTAACCATAGAAGGTGTTACATTCAAAATCTGCATTATAAGATCAAATGGAGACGTTTGCTGGTCATGTGTAAGGCGACATTGCCCGGCAAGAGTGGAAACAACAAGCGACAACACAATTTTACAATTGAAAAATTACCATTTACATATACAAAGTGCATCCGGAAAACCAATACGAAGAACTCTAATGGGAGATTTTAAGCGAAAACGTGAGGAGGAAATCACGGAAGAAAAAAAGCTAAAACGAATTAAAAACAATATTGAGAGAGAGGAGGACAAAGCTGACTTTGATGTAGATATGAGGGTAGCTATACTGCGCCTAAATTTTCTAGAACATTTGAAAGACGATCGGGAAAAGAAGCTCGCAAAACTGATGAGCCTCCAAGAATTTTTAAGGAAAGAAGTAATGAGACCGTTGTAAAGTTAGTGACGTTAGTATGCATATAGCAGTTGTTTAAGATTGTATTAATTATCTTGTATATAGTAGAAATATGTTTGAGAGTAGCCTGCATTATTAGAAAATTTGTAATATACAATGCTATTTAACTACTGTGTTTTATTCGTAAATTTAGTTCCTAATGATTATTTAATTGTTTAAAAATCTTAAATAAAACCATACATACAAGTATACGTTTTAAAAATTCACCATGATATTTAACGTACGATTTGTATAAATTCTGTCTAATAACTTGTTTTATGAAAAAAAATTATAATGGCTTCTTGACAATTGTGAACTGTAAAATATAATAAAGTCAATAAAAAATAATCAGACTTATTCACCGATTTTAATATGAACCTTTTTCTTAAATCTTTATGACGTTCCTGTATATTATAAATGTAGTAGAACTGGCATAGAAGGATGAGTTTTGTTCTAATATTCACAGAAAAGTTTGCACAATAGTCATGTATATTGGCTTAAAAATCTGTGTTTTTGAAACCCGTAAGTTAATATTATTAAAATGAACAAATTGAGTTTTTAAGAGAAATCATAGCATATGTCCTTAATTTTTTAGATATATAAGCTGAAGGAACTGTTTATTAATTGATGTAGTAAATTTAGTGAATTACCTTTTTTTAATTTCTCCTTTGTGTCAAAAATATTTAGACATTTTTTTATATGTAAACTTGTGGAATATTCTGTTAGAAAATCTTGAGTATATGTATATGCTTCTTGTTTGGATCTATCAAATATTTTGACGCGGGGTTAAATATCAAAAACCCGACGATTTAAATTTCTTTAAAACAATAATATATATTGACTTTTATCTTATATATTTACGATACATCACTGCGTCAGTTTAGAGCAAAAACATTGTACCTTATAGGACCGAAGAGCATCTCTACAGTACTTGGAGTCTTCAAGGATGTCGGTGCCTCATTTACCTACATAAAATATTACTTTGCGCCCTTGTAATCTAAATACCTAATTTTTTTTCCGTAAATTATCTAGTCTGCATATTTTAACCATCGCCTTATAGATTTCGGCACGGAAATTAAACTTATGATCATAACTGTATCTCCCGAAAGAGGGAGTAATAAATAATAGAATAAATTACTTGAAAGATAAGAATAGGGCTTCTATTGATCGGCGTGTTAAAAGAGTACCTGATAATGAGGCACATGCAATGAAAATTGTTATCACTTGAAACAGTGACATCACAAGCAAGATGATTCTGGAAACTTTAACCATAGAAGGTTTTGCGTTCAAAATCTGCATTAAGAGCAGCTTGCTGGTCGTGTGCCCGGCAAGAGTGGAAACCGCAAGCGATGAAATAATTTTACAATTGAAAAATTACCATTTACATATATTAAACACATTCGGATATACAGTATGAAGAAGCCTAATGGGAGATTTTAAACGAAAACGTGGGGAATTAAAAGCAATATTGAGCGAGAGGAGCGAGACTTTGAAATTTGAAAGAAGATCGAGAAAAGAAGCTAGCAAAACTGATGAGCGTCCAAGACTTTGTATAGAGTAGAAATATGTTTGAGGTTAGCCTACATTATTAAAGAACTTGTAATATATATTGCTATTTTATTAATCTTAAATTAAACAATTCATTCAAGTATATGATTTAAAAAATCACCATTATATTCCACGTAAGATTTGTATCAGTTCTGCCTAATAACTTGATTTATGAACTTTTAATATTACTAATGGAATTGATAAAAAAATATATTATTGCAATGGTTTCTTGACAATTTTAAAATTGAAAATATAATAAAGTCAATAAAAAATAATCAGCCCCATTCACTTATTTTAATTTGTATACTTTTCAAAACTTAATGTGTCATAAAAACGTTTAAATCGGGATAGAATTGTGTATTTTTGGTGACTCATAAGTTCCGTCTTCAAATTTGGAATTATTCTGGAAATAAGTTTTGGAAGTTTTATTTAAATATTTGCTGCTTAATAGTATATTATGCAACGACCATTCATTATATTCTCATGCTCGGCTCTTAATAGCCGTTAAACATAAGTTGAATATATTATTTTTTCTACGATTATTAATCCTCAATAGGGAACTTGCACAAACAAATAAAAACCGAAATAAATGCTAAAAACCATAAGTGGACATCCTATAAAAAAGTTTAGTAAAAAAAAATCTATTAATTAAATTCATTGCGGCCAAAATCTTGTAATAAATATATCAAGAAATTCGATTTATTCGAGGCGCTCGGAAACGCGCGTTCACTGGTCGCGACGTAAAAGAGCATAATCAGTTTGTCGCCGCGCCGCACAGTGCTTTGAGTGAATGGGATAAATGGACGAAAATCATTACTCTTGTTGTACTCAACGAATTTATACTAAATAATACACTAAACTTTATCTGACACACAAAAAATCTGAGTTTAGGTGTTTTTAAAAAATTTACATAAATAATTACATACCACCTTCACTTGTATGCTCGTTTGTACGCTATGAAACTTTTCATATTTCTGGATTCAGTATAATACAAAACGGCAAAAAAAGTCGTAGTTAGGTTTTTCATCGCACAATTTTATTTTTTATAATAAATTAAATATAAAATACAAATAATAATAATAATAATAAATACATATAGGTAATAATAATTCAATAAATTTTGACATAGATTTAAAATAAAACTACTAACTTTAATTAATATAGAACTTCAGAAAGAAGGTACCTAGAAAAAATAAAGATCTTAAAATGGTTAAATAACATAATCAACATTCTTAGAAAAAAGAAAGGAAGTTCAAAATTGTAAAATTGCTACTCATTATGTAAATAAATGAAAATTTATACTTAAAAAAATTAATCATTAGATCCCTAGGCAAAAAAAAATTTTATTGTTGAAAAAAGCATAGAAAAAATTATTCGCTTTCCGAAAGGTCAGAACTGTCTGAACTTTGTAAGTCAAGTTCGCCAATATCTGACGGCAAAATATCCGAATACTGTTGCAAACAAAAAGTCTATTTCCAAATATTCTGTGATATCATTTATGTTATCTTGTCGTGATTTGAAAGTTGTAGTCTTTCTGAAAGATGATAAATGGATCTGAGGTAAGTAGTAGATTATTCATAATGTAATTATTTGGGCTTTTTCTAGAAGTTTTTCTTGTGTGGTTCAAACGTACTTTTCGGACTTCTTTATGCCTTGCTTCAAGTGCGTCCTCGGCTAGTTGCCCTATGGGCAAATCAAAAAGTTGGATAATCTCAATTCCATGAACTAGAATCTTATGGACACTGCAAGGCATATTGTACCAAGGATATAATTCAATGTGACGATTTCTCGTGTCCATCAAGAGCCGTTGAAACTGCACCAACTTGTTTTTTTGTCCTATAGACACACCTCCTAAAATTTTTTAAAATTTTAAAATAAGTTCTTTGTTAATGCCGGTTATCGAGGAACTTAACTCTTGGTTTTGAAAAAACCTTCTAGCCATATTCCCATAATTCGTGGATCCATAGCCTGGTTTTGGTTTGTCAATAATTAATCCCATTTGAACTTTAAAACCCTTCTGAAGTGTTCGTTTTTGATTTTCAACAAGTTTTTTCTTTTCAGGGTCTTTAACTTGCCAACACTTTATTGGCAATATATAACAAACATTCAAAACAACGGATCCATGAATGAAGGGAAGATAGGCCAAAGTTAAGATTTTCAATTTTTGTCACCCTTTCGAAAACTTTATCTGTGTTCATCTCCTTGGAAGACGAACCGCAAATAAAGCACGCTTGCGTTGAGTTTGTTCCTGATAAAGTATTGATACAGCTACCATCTAACATTGTAAAATGAAGAATATATTGCAGAAAAATCTGTACCTTGGTACAATACACGCCTTATGAGCTGTCTTTTCTCCATTTTAGTTCAAATCAGAAAATACAAACCAAAAACACTGTCACAGACAAAACAATAGTATATTATATACCTAGGTTGAGAAGTAAGCCATTATTTACCGAGCACTTTTATATCCTGAGGCGCGTAGCGCCGAAGGATATAATGTGCGAGGTTAATAATGGCCTTCTCAACCGAGGTATATATAGAATTTTTTTTACTACTAACACTGATATATTACCATATTTGATTCGATTTGATTTTTATATTAGTCATTTTCTACTTATTTTTCAATTAGTTCGAAATATCAGGTAGCCTGGAAGTTCAGTTGTCTAACTGACAGATATCGTAACATAATCTCCTGACAGCTCCATACATACAAAGTACCTTCTTTCCATCTAAATTTTGACAAAATCGCATTATTAATAAGAATATTATGGGGAGTCATGAAAAGTGAGTCATACTGTATAAAATTTTTTTACTAATAGCACTGATACAATTCTTATCATTATTTGAATTGATTAGATATTGAAATTAATCATTTCCTACTAATTTTTCAAATAATCCGAAATGACAACTAGTTGTCAAACTAACAAGTTTGACATTTTGACATTTTCCGTTTCCGTTTCATTATTGACCTAGGTTTTTTTTAATATTATTATTTACCTAGGGTGAGAAATGTTACTTCTCATTTGAGGAATGGAGTAAATAATGGTGATTTATCATGTTAGTAGTAAAAAAAAAATATTACGACCCACTAAACCTAAAAACTTAAAGCATAACCTGCTATCTCTCTCTGCGAGTCGCAATAGAAGTGGCACTTGGCAGGTAGATGATCGGCTGATCCGCCGTGCCGATCGTTATGCTATATGACGTCAAATCGTGTTTAAATTGGCGCGGATTTAACGGCAACTTCTTTTTTAGCGTAATAGAACAGATTATTGAAATACAAAAAAAATGTGCAAGTTCCCTATTATATTAACCCTGTATTATAAAAATATCTCGGTATAAACCAAACAACTCTATTTATACTTTTTCTCAAAAACATTTTTAGATTAAAGGTCTTTGCTTATTGCTACAATCGCTTATTTGCTTGCAAAATAAGTACTTTTCACACGCCCCTTTTGAAATTGAGTTTCAAGGTCATGCGGAAAGTAACTTTTCCGCACTCGACTACATGCCTGAACTCCGCTATGTGGAAAAGTATCACTTTCTGCATTCATTAGCAAAATACCTATTTTGTGTTAACTAACCTTCAGAACCCACATCTAGCAACCGCCGACTTTGATAATCCAACACACTATAAATAAAATATAAATGTATTTTAAATAATGAACCGGAAATAAATACCATCATTTAAAATTAAACGTTTTTTCTTTTTTTTATGGTAGTGGCACACACACTAAAGGGAGATCATATGGCGCTCGACGAGCGGTGCTTGTGCGAAGATGTTGATTGAATAGTTGTAGGTTGTAATTAGGGGAAACACATGTCCTGGGAGTGAGTTCCACAGTGTTACAGTGCGCCAGACAAAGGAGTTCTTGTAAAGCGATGTTCTAGGTGTTACCAGTTGTACGACGAACTGGTGCGCTCTTGCCGTCTGTCGTGACTCTCTGACAGGTGTTGCCAGGGGCGGGATGAGGCGGGTCAAATCCCGGGAACATCTACCGTGAAAGTATCTGTAAAACAGGGACATCTCGGCATGTCTGCGGTGTTCCAGACTATTCAGATTGCGGATCAACTCCGGGTCACCGACAAGACACACAGTTCTCTTCTGAATGGAATCCAGCAGCTTTAGGGCGTGCTTTGGTGCATCACTCCAGATGTGTGAGCAATATTCTAAGCACGGTCTTATTTGCGCTTTGTAGCGCAAGAGCAACTGCTGCGTTGTATACAGTTTTTATGTTGCCAAATAGCATTGAAAAATCCTTATATGATTTATATAAATATTTAAAATACACTCTATATGATTCAGATTTTTTATCAGATATCATACAAAAGACGGGCAGTATATAATGTATACCAAAAAATTGTAAAGCTAATTATGGAAAATGGTCAGAAGTAACATTATAATTATATTATAATAAGTACAACAAAATCAAAGAAATTTAGGAAAGTGTATACGTATCTAAAGTACAATTTACTAGTAGCCTATCTATATTTATGAGTAACAGAAGAAAAGTATTTTAAAAACAGTTCTTATATAGTTTATAATAATTTCAAATTGACCCACCCGCCGGGGATTTACCTAAGACTAGCCAGAGGAGCGTTACTATGCAGATTTTTTTTTATTTTAATATGCTTTTAGTTTATTTTTTCTCATAAAAAAGTAGTTTACTTACATAGGTAGGTATGTTTTTAAGTAAACTTAATCCTTTCAAACAAAATCCTTGACTTGCAGCCAATAGCCAATAATCTTTCTGCACTCTGCCAGGTTTATTTACTCATGAAAGAGTTCTAGGTTTACTTCGAAAATATAAAATATTATGTAGTTAAGACTATTTTGACTACAGTGACTACTCTACTCTCTGATAGCTTTTTTACTTGCCAACCTCCCTACCAATTTTGTTACCTCTATAAAGATTTTTTTGTCACTTTGTTGTTTAAATTAATTTTCCTTAAAAAAAATCGACACTTTGTGAGGTTATTAAAATTATTTATCTGAAAAAAACTCAAAAAATCTAATTATTATTCATTAACGTAGTAATATCCCAAAATAGTTCGAATTTAAAATACCGATTCTTGGGAAGGTTTAAAAAAAAATAAATATATTTTTTGGAGTGCACTAGACTCTCGGCGAAACCGAGACCAAGACGACATAATGTCTAGTCTCGGCGAGACCAAGACGAGACTCGTCTCGTCTCGGCGAGACCGAAGCACTAGTATCGGGGGTACTATATCTAACATTTATCGGTACCATTCCGTAATCCCTGGTTTGCACGCATTTGTCTAACCATCGGGGCAATAAATCCCTAGCAAAAGGTGAATGTGACCGCAGCGCGCAAATGACCCGTGACCAGAATTTGTGGGCAAATAATGCTAAACAACTGTACTTAGGTCATCCTGTAGACCTTTCAGGTATATGAAAATGGAGTTTTATTAGAATAGATTACAAGTCCGTATAAGGGCTAGTTCGACTGCTTATTGGTTTGAAGCATGTTTCTTTATGGGTTCAGTTAATTGTTTTATATTTTCAAGGGCACCTGCAATCTCGTCGCCAAGCAGGTAAGAAAGAAAATCTGTTATTTATTGGACGTACTTTCTCGTCGCCCAACCTTATAAAGGTAAAATATGGGGCCTGCAAACGCGCGCCGCCTGCTTCTAGGTAGCTACCCAAAATTTGCTTGTTCTTCCCAATTTGTGTAATTTCAAAATATAAAACACCACAAGAATTAAAGTCAAGATTTTTGACCGGAACACCGTTCATACATAAGCAATAATTGAAACAATAAAAGCGAAATTTTATCCCAATTTTTAAACCTAATTAATTTTTTTAACTAACGCCCGATAGAAGTGAAACTTCTAACTACTTCTTAACTACTATGTTAGTTTTACTGATGAATTATCTGCATGGCATACAACAACACGTATGTAGCCGACACCTAATTTTTGGCCCACTAGGCCATCAATTTCACGATTCAATATGTATTAGAGGCGAGGATGGGGTCTGGTCTCATTAAATTTGGCCTCCAACCCATTTTAAATAATTTTGGCAGATATTTGATTTGAATTTTAAACTGTTTGGGGTTGATGGGATTTTCAGATATGTATTTAATAATTCATTACAACTATATGAGTAATTCAGTTTCAATAATTATGAGTCTCCAATCAGATTTTATCAATTTAATGAATCGCTAGCAGCGCTATTTTAAAAATATATATAATGGATTGTTTGCTAGCATAGTTTTAAATTGAAATATAAAAGTTGAATGGAAATATGTTTATTATCCTAAAAATTAAATAGGTTTTATTTATGCTCGATAATAGTGGTATACCGATGTTAGAGGGACGGATTTTTGGAGCTATTGGTGTTTCGTTCTTGTTGGATTAAGTTTTTGGGCATATTGACAAATAAGAACCCTGCGTAGCTCCTATTTAGCTAGTTCAGAAAATTAAAATCTTTCATTTAAAACAACTTCAACAAACACAATCAGATGATCCATTGATTTTTTAACGCACACTCCTCTTTAGTTATATTCTAGTCTATGGCTAGTAAAATTGTGTAAAATAAACGACATTAATGTTCAGAAGGCCGACAGCCGGTTCAACGTTATGTCACCGTAACAAACGTTGAAGTTTTAGTCGGCAATTTATCGCAAAAAAAACTTCGGATATATAGTGCATTGCAAGTGATTATGCCACAATGTACAGGGTTATCCAACGAGGATTAGACAAGGCGACTTTTTTACTTTCCCTGTACTTTTATAAAAAAAAAACGAAATAGCCATCTTAGGACATTTTCTCCCGCGAATTCGGATATGTTGAGCAAAAAACAATTGAACATCAAATAAAAGTGCTAGGGGTCACTTTGATATATTTTTAAATCGAACACACTGTATATTACTACATTTTTAGACTCTCTAGAAAAATCTAAACACATTTTGTGTATAATATCATATACCTATCTTTAGTTGTTTACCAAACATTGACAGTTCAAAGTCGGGCATTTTGACACTTTGACAGGCTCTAAAATCTAAACCGCACGAGATAAAAGAAAACGGTTTGCACATTCCTATCTTGGGTTTTCATAAGCTATCGAATGATAGTAACTTTGAATTTAACCGGGGGTTTAAAAGTTCCGGTTAATTTTATCCGCAGCTTAAAATTAATAATATTCGACTATTTTTATTAACCATAAACTGTCATTTTATTCCAACCTTTCTGAGAAACCGAATATGATATTTTCAAAAATATTCCGGCGGGTGCATTTTTGAAATCGACCAAATTAACTCTAAAAGGCTTTGAAGCGTTTATGGCTCACTAAATAAAAAATATTAAAAATGTTGAAGGCTTATTCTGTTTCAGTAAGAAATCAAGAAAATGTGTCAAGGATTTAGGAAAACATCTCTATTTTTACTAATAGATCTACAAGGTCAGCAAGAATTATTGACAAAATTTATTTTGACATTATGTTTATTCAATTCAGATTATTATTAATAATTGACTTTTAAATTTGCCATTAAATTTATATAACAGAAGAGTAGATGGAAATAATTTAATATATGCTTTGTTCAATATACTGATAATATTTATAGTAAGTATATTATATAACGAGCGTTTAATGTAGCCATAATAAACGAAGATATTAGACGAGTCCCTTGCGATGAGTGTTAGAGTGTATTATGGTTTATTATATGCTAGTCAAATACTATTCTTTATCTACATATGCTAGTCAAATACTCTTCTTTACACACAGAAAATACTTAAGCAGAAATAGTTATTTGTGTATTTACAGCGCAAAGTAACGGATTGCCGCTTGAGAAAGAATGTTACTGCGCGACGCGTAGCGGAGCGCAGTAATCTTTCGAAAACGGCAATCTTACTTTGCGCTCGAAAAACACACAGAACTTTTTCTACGGCCGCATTTTTTAAAATTAAATGCACATTTTTCTCTATACTTATTCTGAAATTTGCGAATGACTGTCAGTTTTGACATATTATGTTCGGGCTTCGGACATATTTAGAACAGGATTGCCAGCAACAAACTGTAACAAACGCACGACTGTCATTTATTTATCTTCGGTTTCCATGACCATTCAGCACACTAGACGGAAAAAGCGAGAATTTCCTTTTCCATGTTCGCGCTAGAGCGCAAAATAAGGATCCACGGCATTAGTTGATTTTGCGATTTCATTTGAATTTAGTATTTAGTTATTTTGCGCGCGGCTGTAGAAAAACTAAATTTTGACATTTACGTGAACCGCGACGCCAACACATATATATTATGTTGACATTTGAATCGGTCATTTGAGAAACACCATAAGTCAAAAAAGTATAATCTTGGGAAACTGAAAAAAACTTTCTTAAATCGTGTCTGTGTGAGATAAAACATTGATTTTTTGTCCTAGAATTGAAAGGTTTGTTTGCTACGTGACAGCAACTAAAAAATTCTGATGACTTTTTAATTTTGTCTTAAATATCTTTTGAAAATCATGACTTATGGGGTTTCTCAAATATACGGATTTTAGGGTTAAAATTTTAACTTATTTAGACAACAAAACTACATAAATTACCAAAATATGTTTATTTTACACACTTTTCATATTTTTAAGTAGTTGAATTTAATCTAAAAACTCAATGTCATTATCATCTTTATCAACAGTAGGCCATTTTATTAATTTGTTTTCCCTTCCAGTTTGTATAAGAAGCGCCAGACACCCTTGCTTTATTTTATAACCTCTGATTTAATACTGAGATCATAAACCTAAACTTAGGTTTATGCTGAGATCTATTTTGAATCCCTTTCTTTCGTTTTCCGTTGAGATTGTCATTATTACGCATATCCGTCTTAATTGGAACTCATTTTTAGCTTGTAGTTATTATTTAAAACAAGTTATGTAGATGTGATCTGAGATTTAAATAACTAAAAGCAACTTAAAACCAACAGCTGATTTTTACTAGCTCGTACCACCGAACATAACTTGTTTATATTCGGTGCTAGTACGCAGACTATCGGCATATATTAGAGAAACACCATTAGTCAGCGACTTATGGGGTTAGTTTGGGTTAGTTGGGTTTTTCACGCTTGAAAATTTAATACAAGAAGTGGTATGACTTATGGGATTACTCGTTGAAATGAGCGTCTACATGTTAGAAATAGGATTCCGCCATTATTCAAATATGTCAAATTTGTGACTTATGGGCTTTCTCAAATGACTGATTCATTTATCGTTTTCATATTTGTGGCTCTCGGGTTGCCTATTTCAAATTCATAATTATTGCACATGAGGTTCTATGAGCAATTATTATAATTGCATTTGTTGTATACTGCATAGCACGATGATTTTGATATCATAAGTATTATGCATTAAATATTAAATGGTTATAGGTAAAAATTATTATTAAATATTCGTTGTAAGTCCTACAATAATATAAGAACATTTAAATATATAAGGTAGGTATATGTAAAAAACGATTCTTCAGGAAAACAAGCTTTAAGCAAAAGTGGAATAGATGCCCTGTCCCAGGCCCGTCTCTAGGGGAAAGGCGCAGGAGCGAGGCCTCGGGGTGGCGGACAGCTAAAGAGCGCCATGGTGCGGTGGCCTTAAAAAAATCTAAACTGCCAAAAAATTGTTGCCAATACTTTCGTTCCACGATCCGTAATATTTCTCAAGTTATCAGACACACTAGTCTTTTATAGACTTTAAAAATCATATCCCATACGTACGACTTGGGTCCAGCGCCCAGAAAGAAAGCTCTACTTACATCTCATATGCACCTGAACAAAGAAGGCCGAATGTCGAATGGACTTGAAATTTGACAGGATTTTTCAATTTTATGAGAAAGCGTACATTTATTTTACAAGCTTTACTTAAATGTGAAAAAATATCATTTTAAAAAAAAAATAAGTTTAGGGCAGTACATACTATTTAGCTCACAGTGGAATCGTCCATTTAAGTTTTAGAGCTTTGGTGGATTTATGTTATTTACGTTTTATGTACAGGGTGTCCAATTTTCGATGGTTTTACGAGGCATCTCATTTATTATTGTAGATAGAGAGTTGCGGTTTTCGCTTTACTATGTTACTTTTTTTGTGAAACAAAAGATACCGTGAACAGAGTTTTTATAGCATGTTTTGTTTTTAAGATACAGGGTGATTTTGAAAATATTGCATTTTTGAGCATGCCTCGTATCTCAGCTATTTGATAAGTTATCGAAAAGGTAAAAACTGTTATTTAACTTTTTCCGTAGAAACCAGTGCCGCCTTCAAAATGAGTATACGAGGTCTGGTCAAAAAGTTATCGGGCCCTACTTTATTTTTTTAAATGGGATCTCCTATATATTTTTAGATGGTTTGGTTAAGCTTTTTACACGCGTTTCAAAAATATATAATATTTTATATTTATATTTAATATAGCGTCCAATATTTGCATTTTTTATTTAAAACATACATTTTTTGCTAGTAGGCCATGGCAGAGAACTTTAGAACAATACATTTCTAACTTTTCAACAATTTTACTTAATAACTAAATGCGACTTATACAAATCAAACACAAAACCTGGTTTTACTAAGAAATATAAAAATAATAATAATTGTAATACGGCCTCCAAACGCCTTGTTACCACATCGAAGGCCCACCCCCGACAATTCTGGCAGCGCATTTTTAATCTTAAGTCTTAAACCTGTGACCTGAGCCTGCGTCTTATCCTTTCATATAAGAACAGAAACAGAGACAATGTCTCTGATAAGAAGTACCTAGTACCTACCTAACTCTTGGTTTACGAAAATCACAATAAAATCAAGTTAAGAAAAATCCTTTTTTGTAATGTTTATAAATACTGTTCAAATTGTTCTCCATTATATCTTACACACGTTTCATACATAGTGCGTATGCGCCTTAAAGCATTCAAAATAATAAACGGTAGCGCTTGTAAGTATCTGAAAGTGTCTTCGGTAGCATTTTTTAACTCTTGCACTGTTCGATATTGCATTTTATAAATTCTATTTTGTAGGTATGCCCATAAAAAAAATCCGAAACGGATAGATCCGGTGACCTTGGTGTCCATCTTATAGATCCATTTGTTCCAATCCAGTGCTCTAGAAAGTTTTATTATCAAGATACGTTTTGACTATTTGCGCATTATGAGCAGGGGCTTCGTCTTGCTGCAAAAACAAGTTATTAAGACGCACCAAAGGAACATCTTCTGTTATTTTCGGTACGTTTCTCAGAATGTCTAGGTAATTATTCCCAGTAAGGCTGCCTTCAAATATGTGATATCGGATTTTACTTCCCAGAATAAAACAGGAAACATTAAAGCCAAACCTGCCTTACCGTTCACGTGGAAATGCAACATGGTTATTTTCCTGCGACCAAAATCCAGCATTATGCCGGTTAAATATACCAGCACTGGTAAAATGCGCCTCATCCGACCATATCTTGTGTGTTCAACATTTATTTTGTAAATACCTATCAATTACAAAACTCTATTGGACGTTGTGCGGACTTGTTGGTCGCCAGGACGTAAATTTTGTACCAAATGATATTTATATGGTTTAAATTTATGCTTTTTTAATATTGTTTGAACCCTTGATTTAACAACTCCAACAGAATTTTCTACTTGTCTACACGAACTAGTTGGATTTGATTCAACAGAGGCCAAAACGTTTATTTCATCAACCTCACGGTTTTTCTTGTTGTAACTTTTAGGACGAAGTTTAACAAACGATCCGTGTTTGATTAAATTTGATTTTAGTCTTGCAAAAATTCTTTTATCTGGATGCCTTCTTTCTGGATATCTAGGAGGATATGATTACATGATTCAAGTAAAGTGGGAACATTGAATACAAGTTACGAGCATTACGTACTTTTGAAAATTTTTGAAAACCGCGTTGTCACCCATGATGAAAAAAGTTGTTATAATAACACAAAACTAATATAATAACAACACCTATGTATGACTATAAATAATAATAATACTAATTCACTATTCTGACATAAACCACATAAAACTCACAAAGTGACATTTGCTTTAATTATTTGCATTGATTATTTTTAATCCGCCATGGCCTACTAGCAAAAAATGTATGTTTTAAACAAAAAATGTAAATATTGGACCTAATATTAAATATAAATATATAGTGTTATATATTTTTGAAAAGCGTGTAAAAAGCATAACCAAATCATCTAAAAATATATAGGGGGTCCCATTTAAAAAAATAAAGTAGAGCCCGATAACTTTTTGACCAAACCCCGTATACTCATTTTGAAGGCGGCACTGGATTCTGCGGGAAAAGTTATATAAGGAACAATTTTTGACCTATTCGATAACTTATCAGATAACTGAGATACGAGGCATGCTCAAAAATGCAATACTTTCAAAATCACCCTGTATCTTAAAAACAAAACAGGCTATGAAAATTCTGTTCACGGTATCTTTTGTTTCACAAAGAAGTAATACAGTAATGCGAAAACCGCAACTCTCTATCTACAATAATAAAGGAGATGCCCCCTCAACCATCGAAAATTGGACACCCTTTACATTACTTATTCATAAATAATTATGATTACATACTCTATTGTATTTTTTTTCTCTTTAGTGCATTGAGTTTGCTAAATAATAGTTTGTTATATTAAAGACATTTGTTATCAATAAATTTATTTTCTTAAAAATTTGTTAGTTCGAAAATTAGTTGTTTCATTCTTTTTCTTGTAGTTAATATGAGCGATGAAAGGAAAAAGCTCTCGTGATCAGGAAAAAACGGCTTAAAAAGGAAGAAAATCTAAAAGGTTATAGCAATGCCATAGACAAATACGTAAAAACGTTACACAAAGCTCTGGACCTATTTACAAGCTTGAGAATTTACTGGCATGTAGAATGCGTCCCGCTTACAAATGCCAGAAACACCAAGACCTATTTCAAAAAAAAATCATGATATAGGTTCCGTTGACGATAATCCTGCCTTAGAAGAAATACCGTCCATGAAATGTAATATAAATACAAGTGAGTTCATGTAATTGTGTGAAAGATAAGTTTTCTATTATTAGTATTATCTAATTAATTATTTTCAGATCCAGATATAACTACTTTGTGTCAAAAATTTTAGTGATCCTGCAAAATGGATTATAAATTTAACTACATCATTTACGAAGCTTGCATAGAAAATATGCATCGACAGGTGTAGGTTCGAAATTTTAACTTTCCTAGAGATTAACAGGGAATAAAATTCTCTGAAGTACCTATATTAGGTATAAAAAAAACATTGCCTAACGGAGTGAAAATAAATAGATTTTGGATTTGGACTCTATTTCCACAAAGAAGATATTCTCTTTCTGTTGCAAAATATTTGGAACTGGCAGCGGACACAGCTTTTAGCGATAAAGGAGTTGGTGGTTGGAAACACTAAACTGAAAGATTAAATAGTCATGAAAAAGCTTTCCAACACAATGAAAAAGCTTTCCAATACAACAAAAAGCGGAAAGAGCTTGCCAAATCCCTGAAGACACAAGCAACTTCGACAAACAAGAACAGCGTCTTTACTATACTGAAAAACAGTACTGGTTATCTGTATTACAGAGAATAGTTTGCGTTATACAGTTTCTATCTAAACAAAATCTTGCATTAAGAGGATCATCACTATACGATCACAATAACAGCAAGTTTCTACAATGCATTGAGATGGTTTCTAAATTTGACAACGTAATAGCTGAGCAACTAAGACGCATCCCGATCAATAAATCTTGACTCATTATATCCGGGCCACTAATCCAAAACGAGATACTTTCACTAATATCAGCAGAGATCAATAAAGGCATTTTATTTAACTTACGAAGAAAAATTTACTTTTCAATTATACTGGATGATTGATACCTTTGCGCAACACCCAAAGAACAATAATTATCAATCATAATTCGATTTGTGGCTGTTACGAATTACCTGAAAGAAATAAAAATATGAGAATATTTCCTAGTATTCTGCCAGATAACTGATATAACTGGTGAAGGAAAATCAAATTTCGTTACAGAAAAATTGAAAGAATTAAACTTAGATATTTACCAGATGGAAGTACAAAGCTATGACAGTGCAGCCAATATGAAATGCATGAATAGGAAGGAGTACAGCGGCAAACTTTGAATATAAATCCTCGAGGTTTTTATGTGCTACTTTGAACCTTTTAGTAAAAGATGGTGCGGAATTAACGTTTTTTGATTTAGTCCAAGCACAATCTGTATTTTTCTCTTCTTCCACCAACCGTTGGGATACCTTGAAAACACACTACAAAGGACTCACACTTAAAGCTCTATCAGGGACCAGGTGGTCAAGCAGAATGGATTTACTAAGACTATTTAGGCACAAACTTAAATACGTATGCAACGTTTTGGAAGATTTGAGAGATAATACAAGTAAAGACATGTATGTTAGGAATCAAGAAAAAAACATTTTGGAATAAAATACAAGTTACAAATTCATAAGCTCACAGGTTATAGGACATGAGATACTTGAAAGGGTAAACGTAGTAAGTAAGATTTTACAAGACCCAGAACACAATTTACCCAAAGCAAAATTATTCCTGGATTTTTTACGAAGTAAGAGATGTGATGAGAAGTTCAGCGAATATTTCGTCGAATGAAAGAAAATTACCAATATTATTGAAAGGGAAACAGAATTTTCTGTAATCCGAATCGAACCTTATAAGGCTCTAAGTCGAATAGATATCCGCGGTTGATGAAATACTGCCAAGAGCTACAGCTAGTTCTTACAGATGATGGAATAATTGAAGAAGACATAAATGGTGTCGACTTATTCAATAAAATAAAGGTAGTAAGAGCTTTATGAAGTCAGAAACTAGCGTTGAAAAATTGCCTAAATGCCTGGTAGCAGACGGCTTAGATTCAAATTTACCTAATTTGACAGTAGCTATTCGGATATAGTTAACATTATCAGTGTCGGTTGCAGAAGGAGAGAGATCCTTCACTAAGCTTAAATTAGTAACGAACCCCAATGTCAAATGAGATACTGAATAATTAATCGACAATTTCAACTGAACATGAAATGCTTGAAAGCATAGATGTCCAATTGTTGACTAAGACTTATTCGGAGGCAAAAGCCACCTGTAAGTAAATTTTATTTGTTTGCAATTATTTCATAGTTCCTGTTCGGGCGGTTCCTCCAGATTTTAAGTAATTTGTTTGTAAAATATTTAAATACTTTTAATACCCTTTGCTCTTACGTTGTGTTGTTCAATTACTGTTCAGTGATCTTAAGACTTTAATTTTTTAGTAAATATATTTCTTACTATTTGATGATTATTATAATATGTATTTGTTTTTATTTAATCCAATCTATAATAAAATATAATAATATGTAAAAACGGACTTATTTTATAAAATAAATCAATAAATATATGTTACACAAGTATATTTATCGTAAATTGTTCTCATCTGGGTGCAAAAGGAACGCAGGATGAAGAGGGGGGGAGGGTGGTATAGTGAATATTTGCCCCAGGATGTCACCTACCTTAGAGATGGGCCAGCCCCTTCCCAAAATAACACAAAAGAATTCGATATACCTTCCGCTCCAATCTGGTCGATGGGGTGATATTTTTGTAAGCAGAAAACATCAAATATCTAGCAAATCATAAGAGAAACAATCACCAACAGGAAGAACTAATAATAACCTGAAATGGTAACAAAAGGGACGCGATTTCCAGAACTAATACACAAAGACTATTCTCTACCCACGCTGACTGGTGAACCAGAAAATTTAAAATGACTTGAATAATTCTGGTAAACGACTGTCAACAATTACTATTTTTACACGAAAACAATTAAACCATAACATCATTGTTAATATGCCATAATAATATATGGCAGTAGGAAATAAATAATTTAATGATGTTTGCCTATATGCAAATGGTTAAGCAAATGAAGAGGACTTTCGCGGAGGGACAATTTATTTTTTACTTCTAACAAAAAATGCTAATTTTGATTCGATAAGTTTGTGTTAAAAAAACGATGGAATAGTACATACTGTTTAAAAATCATTCAGCCGTCGTTGTTTTGCCGATAATATTTCTTATCAAATTTTGACCGCAATTAATTTATGTCATTTCTTCACCATCATTTCTGCACTGGCGTAACATTGGCCCGTTCCTAATGTGCTTGCTAGAATATTTTTAAGAAAAAAAAAACGAAAATGTTTAGGTTGTGAATTACCTTCAGCAGAATAATAAGCAGGGAATAAAGATAACGGCGAAGTCATAAAATAATTAGAAGCGCAAAAAGTGAAAGGTTGATGTTGCAAAGAAAATGTTTCCAGAATCGTCACCTGCTGCTCAAAAATGATAAGTAGATAAGACATCATCACAAGTTGAAATAAAAAAAAAAATAAGTAAACGCGACCATATATAGGGAGGAGAGTGATTAAGGGGCAAATTGCCTGGCTCTCATTGATGCGAAAGTAGTGACATAATAACTGCATCCAGATAGTTACTTGGTTTTTCAATCGCCTTGCTGGTACCTCTTGAATAATTTGGAAATATATTGTATGTCAACTATTTATTTTTCTCAGCAGTTTTTTTTTATAATATATTTGTCAGCAACCGCTGGCTTTATTTGATTATATCGAGTATTAACTCTAAGCGAGCTAAAAATGGAAATGACATAAAAAACACATTCAAAAATACTTTATTAAAATCATCGAGATTATCATTACTATCACTGTTAATGTCCATCTTGGTTATAAAACTATTCCTAAGTATTTTGAACAATTTTGTTATGATTTGCAATAATTATGTTTTATAAGACAAGTTATTGAAGGACATAAACCTATACATCCATTCAGTTACCACTCAAGCCTTTTCGTTATTCATAATGTCTGACCTATTAAAGATCTGCTACTGTTTCATACTAAAAAAATATGTAGTGTAACATTTTTGGTTACGTATACAATATCAAAGATCATACACTGTGTCATTCCGCAAAATGGCATTTTACCCTCATAAGTCCGGTGGTTTATTTTACCGGAATCAGTAGAGTAATTGCTATTTACACAAAAATCTCTAAAACTTGTAAAAAAAATTCAAAATGACGAAAATGGTACAAATAAAGAAACTCAATATCACACTAATACCACACTAGATGCTCCTAAGAAACTATGTATGTTTTTACATCTGCACATTGCAGTGGTATGATTATATCACGAAATGAAGTTATATAAAATTTCATTGCAATAGGTGTAGTACCTAAATAAAATAGCCATTTTACTTTTAATTTATTAGACTTTTGCCTTAGGTAAATTTAGGCCGCATACTTTAATTATCGCCTAATACCCAGAAAACAAAATTATATTTAGGGTCATAAATGCTCATTCCAAAACAGGGCCGCAATAAATGATGGAATGTATTACCTGTAAGCTAAAAGGGCTTCTATTGATTAGGGCATCTACACTAGTACCTGACAAATACACCCAGGCTATGCAAATTGTTACCATTTGGCATAGTGAAGTCACACGAACAAGAACCTCGAAGAAACGCTAAGTCAAAAAGCAAAATGATCCTGGAAACTTTAACCATAGAAGGCTGGACTTTTAAAATCTGCACTATAAGATCGAATGGAGACATTTGTTGGTCTTGTGTAAGGAGACATTGTCCTGCAAGAGTCGAAACAACTTATAATAATGAAATTCTTCAAATAAAAAATTGCCATCTACATGTGCCAAACAAAACCTGTCGAAAACCAGGACGAAGAACTCTAATGGGCGATTTTAAGAGAAAACGCGAGGAAGAAATAACGGAAGACAAGAAGTTTAAACGTATAAAAAGTAATATTGAGCTAGAAGAAGACAAGGCCAACTTCGATTTGAATATGAGGGCAGCTATACTACGTTTAAATTTTCTGGAGCTCTTGAGAGAAGACCGGGAGAAGAAGCTGGCTAAAGTAATGAGCCTTGAAGAATTTCTCAGGAAGGAGACGATGAGGCCATTTTAAAGTTAATGTGAATAAAAGTTTGTATATAATAGTTGTTTTATATTATATTGATTGTTTTGTAAATAGTACAAATATTGGTTCAGATATCTTTGAAGTTCGTTTATATGATTAGGAAACATTGTAATATACGTCAGATATTTAGCAGTTGTTTTCATTTGTAAATATTAGTTCTTAAAAGTATTTAATCGCAAAAATATTATTTTCTATATTAGTACAGATTTTATATTTATGCAGAGATTAAATTTAAATGAAATTTGTTAACTTCAGGTTAAATATAAAATTAGTATCGAACGAGAACTTATGAAAAAAAAAAAAAGATAGGAAACTGCGAAACATTTTGCTCTATCTTTAGTTGTTTGGATTTTACAGACTGTCAAACTGGGTAAATGGCCGATTTCAACTTTCAATTTTCCGAAAAGGGTTGGAGGTAGGTATAGGATATTATTTATGAAATATGCCTAAAATTTTATGTGGAATCTAAATGTGTAATTGTATACAGGGCATTCCATTAAAAAAAAAGTCAAAAAATGAGCGCAATGTTTTTATGAAGCACCCTGTATAATTGAAAATATTTTTGCAATATGCACTACAATTTTGGTATTTGATATTTTTCTCTATCCCTGTAAATAAGGGAGATAGGTACTTTGTTACACTAGTGGGCCACCCTGTATATACAGGGTGATTCAGAAAATTTAAAGATAGTTAGATTGAAGGGGTATATGAAAAAAAGATAAATTTAATTTAGTTTTTGTCTAAGTCGCACTGTTTGGAATATACTGGGTGTTGAAGATGTGTGATATACACGACATTTTATTATGTAATATCTGCTAGTGTATAACTGCATATACCTATTACTATAAGCACCCATATTTTAACTGCACAAATAAACACCTTTTGATAAATTTTGGAGTTTAGATTAATGCAGTAAGCACCTTCATTTCTGTTTATTAGCGATAAGTTATGGATTGGTTGAAAATTTATTTTAAACTACTTCAATGCATTGATTGGAATAAATGTCGGTAACGATATCTCGAGTGCAAAAATCTTATTCAGTAATAATTTTTAGTAAACAAATTAGGCTATTAAAAAAACTAATAAAAAGAGGTAATAAACAGGGTAACACAAAAAATACCCTAAAAGTAGCGCATATACCCTTGCTCTACGCATGTAAGGGCCATCTATGTAGTGATAATATGACTCAAAATTCAAATTGGTTATCTCCATCAAAGCATTCACAGCAGATATTACATAATAAAATGTTCTATATATCACGCATTTACAGCACTCTGTATATTCTAAACAGTGAGACTTAGACAAAAAATTCATTTGACTTTTTTTCATATTTCCCTCCAATCTAACTGACTTTAAATTTTCGGTACTTAATTCTGAATAATCCTGTATATAAACATAATATATTCATATAGAGAAGCGATTCTTATGAAACAAAGAAGCTTTATGATTTAAGATCAAAACTAGGTAAGTATTGTGGCCACATAGGTAAAGAATGGGCTCGTAGCAGAAAACATAGCCGTTTTAATAGTTAGCTGTAAGAACATCGTTGCAACGACATTGTAAAACAAGATCCATGAAACCATGAAAGGAACCGCAATTTTGGACCATAACTAATTTATTGAAGCAATTGGAATCTCTGGATGAAGGACGTGTAAATGATTTAACTATACTATACTAGTCGATTTCGAAATGGTGGGGAGTAATAAATTATAATTTTAAGTGCAAAACGCTAACACAGTGATAAAAATAATTTTTATCATTTCTAGGCCGTTATGATTTCGCATATTATATTTTACCGCTTCACTCTGTTCTAAAGTTTAAATAGCAATCGGATAACTTTCTAAACCTGCAGAGACGGTATTACCATATATATTTTAGAAATTTTTCAGTCAATCTTAAAGTCCGTTGCATATAATTTATTTTTATTTGAAACACCTGCTATGTTTACTACTAAAATAAGAAAATATTAAAATGCATTTCCGAAACATACTTCCATTAATACACTTATTTATGTAAAATAATTACCAGTGTTACCTATAACATTATATTATATACAATATTTACCAGTTATGAATTAAAATCATGCCTTTGATTCTAATTTTCCCCTTTAGAGGTTAAACCAGATTAAAATCAATACTAAAAATAATTGGACTACATATAATATTAGAGAGTTGACTTGCGTAATAAACGAATTAATAACTCCAATTACGATATAAAATTTAGGACAGTGAAATCTTACTCTAATGAAAAAATAGAATTTGCTAAAAAAACATAGAACAATAATAGATTAAAACAATCAAATAATATTAATAAGGGGAGTTGGAGTGTTGAGAGACAATAAGGGAGAGAAAAATCTTATGGTAACATCAAAACTAAATTTGAAGATAAGCATATTACAGACAATGAAACTGTATGCGAATTATTCAATACATTTTTTGCCAGTAAGACCAGCGTATGCTTATTTGAAAGCACCAACAAACGTGATATATATTGGAATAATCACATTCAATTTATATGCTACTATGATAGACAAACTAACAATATAAGCCCTGTGCCCAAATTATTAAAAGAAAAATTGATTAATTTTTTCTTCACTGACAAATCAAGAAAGTAACATTTAATTTAGTTTCTTTTACAAATGTTACACATAGTCGACAGGAATATGAATGCTCTGTAGCAAGGCCAAGGTCTTGCCATTAATGCATTGGTACTTATTATTTTCCCATTCATTAAATATCCCGACTTACTAAAATTGCACGGAATCTTGTAACGGAATATAAGTTATCAAATATCAGTCTATTCCGCTCCACTAAATTATATTTATTTATTAATGGTTTTCGATGTTCGGTATATTAAGCGGCAGTGGCATCTATCGGTGAATGGATATATTTCGCACAATTAGCTATTTAAGAAGAACAGGTACGCAGATTTATATCCATAATTTGCGGATTCGTGTCATTGTAGACTTCTTTATTGAGTGAGTGCCATCTGTTCGGAAACGGGGTTATCTCGTATCGTTGGTAATTGAAGGATGTAGGACGCTATTCGGTGCCTGTAATTTAAGCATTTAACCACAACAGATTATTGTAATTAGTATACAGGGTGTTTCCTAACATCGGGAAAAAAAATTAAACTGGTGAATCCTCACGTAATTTTAAGACGAATATGTGATATAAAATTTTTTCGAATGTCGCTTCGTTTTCAAAATACAGGGTTTTTCGTGTTTTCCTTTTATTAATAAATAATTAGAAGCGACATTCGAATAATATTTACACACACTAATAAAGGGTTTGAGCACTTCATTTTCTGTTCATGTTGATCTTCTCAATTAGTTCATTGTCGGAGATCTGGGTAACGACTACTAGAATTTCGCAAAAAGCAATAATACGGGCCTGCTAAACACTCAAAATTCATGTTAGTTGATAAAAAAGGTTATTTTAAGCAAATTAAGTTTCTTGCACTTTCCTCGTATCTCTTACAGTTTTCGAGTAAAAAATTATTTTTTTGTTCACGTCACAAGAATCTCAACATTTTGTTGTTTAAACAAACGAGTAGGCTTTGCGTGAACACAAAATAACGTGGTCAAACCCAATATTAAGGTGAGCAAATATTACTGGAATGTCGTTTCTCATTATTTATTAATAAAAAGAAAACACGAAAAAAACATGTTTTTTCAACCCCCAGTATTTTGTAAACGATCGACATTCGAAAAAAGTTTATACCACAATTTCATCTTAAAATTACGTGGGGATTCGCCAGTTTCGTTTTTTTGCCGAGGTTAGGAAACACCCTGTATATCGTGTGTTTCTTTGATTTGACGCTGCATGACCCATAGTAGTGGTCACATAATCTAAATTATCCAATGAGAACAGTGAAAATCATAACAGGTAGAACGTACAAAGTTTTGAAAGGAAGGTCGTTTCATCTTTGTGGTAACGGTCAAACCGTTACCACAAAGTGCTAATAATTTGATTTTAAAATATTTTATTCATTTTGCATACATTACGCTAAATGTTCCATATTTTAAATGCAGAATTGATAATCGTTTTTGATTCGGTTAATCATATTTCGCTAAAGTAAGAATTTGTGTTACACTTTCGAGTGATTTGCGGTTTCAATCATCTTTACTTTTTGTAGTGGCCATTAGTTTTAAATACTGATTTGTTGATGGGTAATTACGTATCTTATTAGTCGAATTCATGTAATTTGATAGAGGTTTAATCCCAATTTACGAGAACGTAGTTATTTCATCGTTTGGTGGTCACACATATGATATTACATATTTTCATTTAAATTGAACAGTATTACTTGGCTGATTCTAGGAGCGAATTTGATATGTTCCTGTAAAGGTAGTTAATTGAATTTGAGTAGAATTTATCTGGATTTTCCTTTGTAGTATTGTTGATCATAGTTTTTCATGCTTATTTAATTAATATTTCAGTTGATTTTGTAACACCAAGCATATAATCATTAGCACTTGCCGGTCGCGTTTCAACAATGATGTATCGATATTAATTTACATTTATGAAAAGTTGATTCACATATGTGAATTTAATTGTTTTTCTCTTTATCTTTTATCTTAATTCATCTCTCAAGGCGAGATAGAGATTACCTCGTTTTTATTTTTAATTAAGTAATTGAGACGTGATTACGTTCAATTGTCGTTTATGTGCCAGGGGCCATATATATATATATATATAT